>JAYMSL010001655.1:0-16413 GCA_036897195.1 Plantago coronopus
GAAATCTTTTTAATAAACATGGATATATTGAGCTATATACAAGCCTACAACAAAAGATGATCAAATCTGTCAAAATTGTAGTTCACCAATCACCACAAATATCCCATGTTCACCAACTCTTTATTTTGTTTGTGAATCATTGTTGGTCAAGATCTAGACTGATTTGTTGTAAAAGTACCAAGTACAAGAAGACCATTCACACTAGTAACAAACGCAAATTTTACTACTTTTTCAGTTTTACTTTTTACCTGAGTGATCAAACTTGAAGCAGCTATATATATAAATCAGCAGCAACAGCCTCCAGAAGTAACTTAGCATCTCGATTTGATGTTGGAAAAATGTGTTCATTGAAATCCATCTTGGGTCAGCTAGCTTATTGGAGTGGAATAGGAGGTAACTTCAGTTATTTGTACCCATCCTTTCCTATTTTATAAACATAATTAGTAGTAACTTTTTGTGTTTTGATGTATTCTTCGACCAAGAGTTTTTTGTTAATATTATTATCTTTATGTTTTTGTCAATTTTAAGCATAACATCTCGAGTGTTCTTCAATTTGATTATTAAACTTCGCAAGGAAAGAAGAAATGAGGTATACTAATTGTGTTTTGTGCGTTTCTTCTATACAGATGTCGGCAGAATTCATTGGCTTGGAGGAGGGGAGGGTTTGCTTCAGGAAGATTTGTCATATATCATTGTTCAGTACGTTGCCCACTAGCTCAATCGATTGGTTTGTCCACCAGCTCAATGGCTTGGTTCAATATATTAGTGTCTAACCGTTAACTTCGAAAATCTAATATTGTTCTTTTCTGAGAGTGTTACACTTACATTTTCCTTTTTCTTTTGTGTTAGTGTGAGCTCTCCTATGTAATAAACTTTTTGGCACTGAATCTAGTTAAACACATCGGTGTCTGATCGTTAACTAATGTATTACTGGCACTTCGAAAATCTAGTGTTTTTTGTTAGTGTGAGCTCTGCTATGTCGTTAACTTTTGGCTTTTATGTAAATAAATAAATGTAATTTTAACAAAAAAGGCATCCAGATTATGACCAATTATAAGTGATACATATATTAATTCATTAGCCTTGTTCATGTTGGACTTGGATGGAAGTAACTTATGTTCCCACATGACATGCTCCTCCAGTCGCATTATGGTTCAAAACATTATAAATTTAACTGAACTGAACTAAATGGATCAGAACTAAACTAAACACAACTTAAATTAAGTTTTAACATAGCGAAAATATATCGACTATAAGTTAATTGACAGTAGCATGCATCAAGTTTGACTGCTCTTTTCTGAATGGGAATGGCAAAGAATACTGCTCTTTTCTGAATGGGGAAGGAAAAGAACGAAGCCATGACATAGTCACCGCTGTGAAGGCTGTCATCTTCAAGGCCAGCTTCAGCTTGTCTGTGTTTAATCTTCATATAACAAATTGATCTCCACTCCATGCCAATTCCAGTCGAATCTGCCTCCTGCATGTTTTGTAGCTCTAATGAAGAAGTCAAGTCGTCCTGCAGAACCGGGAGGTAAACTTCCGAGGTTGAGAGTAGGGCTCGAAATCTCTCTTCAAAGCTAGTGCAATTTTGGAACGACAACTCCGTGAGAGAAGGAAACTTAAAGTACTGATATAAAAACTACTTTCAGGATGAAATCTATTCTGCAGTATCAACGAAATCATGTTGCGAAACTGAACTCACCCTTGGTTGAAAAACTCCACAGAGCATGGACTACTACTATAAACCAACCCACAGAACTCGAGGTCATGCATTCTACTAAGATTCATCTTGTTAAAACCTAGGCATTCGCGCAGAGACAAGTGCTCAAGACTCGGTGGCGAGTCTAAACTTTAGCCTTAGCTCGTTCACGGCAGTTTGGCGCAGAGACAAGTGCTCAAGACTCGGTGGCAGAGTCTAACTTTAGCCAAAATGAAGTACTACTAGCAGAAGCAGTTTGGCATAGAAGCTGCAGTGGCAGGTAACGAGAGTTTATTATCAGAATCAACATCAATCCCTTCACTTGACAGGACAAATGAAATCTAACACACTGGGCCATTGGGGTGAATGTACAACAAAAATGAAAATTCACTGAGAAGTAAAAGTAAAAATAGCAGTGTAAAATGTACACTTATTTGATCTGCAAAAACAAGTTTATTTATGACTACAAGCTTTAATACTTATAGATTCAGCCTAGCATACAGACATATCTGAAGAAAATGCCAAGAAATACAGAGCCAATGATCTACATCTTCGGAATGCATTTCCAGCTAAGAATCGAAAACAGAACATCAATTCCACAGTTAGAACATGATTCTCCGAGAAATGAAGGAAACCTGCAATCACGAACCATCCTCTGAAAGATTGGAACTTCGACTGAGACCATGCGCGATACGCATGCATGCTAACAGTGTTCCAACACTAAACGGTAATAACTCTCAAGTTACCATGAAATATTAGCAGATTTAATGTATACATGTAGCAGAGATAAAAGCATGAATTATTCGTGAATACTGTCAAGACTCAAGACCTAGTTATGCAGCATCATGGGGAATTCAATGGAAGACATGACAAATATGGAATAAATAGCATCTTTGAATGCATCTGTTAACTAAAATATCCAACTGGTATCATACAAATTACATCATACTTCCCCTGTTGCAAACCTAGCTCCAAATCAGTAACTGCACGAACCAAATTCTTCCGTCTTTGCAAGATTCTACTTTCCATGGAGTGAACAAGAATTACGTTCATTATTTGAAAGAACCCAAGCGCCCATTTCAGCATATTCAATGACTAACCTGTACATTTCACCGTTTTTACAGAAACGTTTTTAACTTGAGTTCACAGAAACCATGAGCTCTGTAGTTTTTAAAAAGCATCCAAGAGCTCTTGATATAATACATAGTTTTGTAAGATAAAGAGAGAAGCAGTTATTTAAATTTTTTTCTCTAAAACAGAGAGAAACAGAGGGTGTGAGAGACTATGGAAGTAAAAAAGAAACTATGTTTTCCAGGCATAAGTTTTAAGCCTACGGCATATTAGCCGCCCCTTGCCATATTCTGTGCCGCTATATAAGAGAACACCGGAAGGGGGCGCAAGACAGGGAGTGAATTCCAGAGCACATCATGTACAAGTCATTGCTTCTATACGTCGCCACCTCAGCTAACCTCTCACTGACTCGGGGTTGACTTGTCCACTGCTTCCACCACGAGTATTATTAAACCCAATAACAGGCGTGGATCGATGAGCAAAAGTTCTCAATACTTCCTTTTGAGTCTCATTAGTATGAGGGAGACAGGCACGGATAAGTTCAACTGGCATCTCCCTAGTAACAGCTACTGCAACCTCTGGTCCAGTTATGTCTGTGTGTGTCTGGTTCCGAGCAATTAACGACTGCACTATGCTATCATATTTCAATGCACAATACTTTGTCAGGAGATCAAAGAATGATGCAAAGGAAGCTTGCCAAAGTAGTGGATTGAAGCTGCTGGCAGATTGACGGTCTCGTAAGACGATGATTGCTCTTTCCAGAACAGATTTCAGGATGCGAGAGGCTCCATCTCCAGCAGCACACCCCAAAGGACGAAGTGGTGGCTGTTCAGAGGAACAGACAACAGCAGCAAGACAAGCGCTGAGAGAGTTAAGGTCCATACCACTGACACACATGCAGACTTTTTCGGCAAGAACATTTATAGTGTCGACGGCTTCTTGATCAATAGGAAGACCCCCGAACAAAAATCTTAAATGGCGGAAGATTGCCATGCAAACTATCCGTGAAAGCTCACTGCCATGTAAAAGAAGCTGAAGAAACTTTGACATGAGCTTCCGACCCTTGGGGAGAGAGATTATGCGCAAGAAAACTACATCATCCTTGGGAGACAAATCAACAGCAGTGCTGCTTCTCTTAAATGGATCCACCAGCTGGAGAGAGGCTGCTAGGCCTTCTAACAGCAAGTGGCGTTTGGTCCGAAGCTGAATTCCACCATCATGGGGCTGAGTGAACTGCAAGAGTCGGTCAATATCATCCACTTCGAGAAGAACAGATAGTGCATCCTCAATTGTTACTCTAGCTGCAAGCATAGGTTCCTTCTCCAGAGGCTTATCTGATGATTTCTCATCTATGCCACCTTCTCCACAAGCAGATGGGGGAGGCTCAAGTTCAAGAAGAGGGCTAGGCCTGCGGATTGAAGAAAAGCTCACCCTTCCAAGAGAGTCCCAACGTAATTGTGGTTGTGGGTCGGTGCTTTTACGGGACCGAGAAGATTTTTCCTTCGGGTGGGATGGGCAAAAACGATGCTTTGACCTTGTTTCAGCAGATTTCTTTGCAAGACTGGCTTGATGGTAATAATCATCTACATATGGGTCATTGCCATGGTTTGCAGCATGTTGCGTCTTAAGAATGCTCTCAATATCTTCAGCAGTCATGTACTTTGATCTGAACTGTGGCATGTTGCTGTCACTCCTAGCATCAGAGCTTTGATGAGATAATCGTGCAGCAAAATTTCGCCCTTTATTGCCGGACTTCGGTTTTGACTCTCTCTTGCCAGTTGACCCATATTTATTCACATGATGTCCTGCTGGTGAAGGAAATGTACTATATATTTGAGATTGCATAGCTGCCATTTGGGAAAATGATGGCTGAAATGATAAGTGTAGTCTCTGCTGCTGCTGCAGTGGGGATATTAACTGTGGTGGTAAAAGGCTGTTGCGGTACTGATGCTGCATGATATCATTTACAGAGATAGATTGATCCCCGTAAAGAAGGCCGGCATGGTTACTCCACTGATTTTGCATACTAGGAGAGCTGAAGAGCGGCATGTTTGTATTAGGGTGGAACCCATGACGCACACCCGGCAAACCAAGAGTAGAATTAGATGACCGAGAGTTGATTGATGTAGAGAAGGGTGACTGGGGTGCACTAGAGAGACGGGACAGATTGGGATGACGTAAATCATTACGTGAACCTTCAGCAGAACCGGGTGGAGGAAAGGAAGTGTAGGATGACTTGGTGAGTGAAATGGGTTCACTCAAACAGTGCTGCAGCGGCTGTGGTTGCTGCAGAGGAGATGAAGATGTTCTACCCAGTGGCTTTGGTTCTTGAAGAAAATTTAAAGATTGATGAGGCAATGAAGACCGTTGATTACTTCCGTCATAATATTCCAAATCCGAGATAGGAAGCTCATTCCAGTCAGGGATATCAGCATCATGTCCCCAGTCTGCAGTTAATGAACCTGAAGTAAACTCAATAATCAGAGATCCATCCGACAAAACAAAGATACATAAAGGAAATGAGAAACATAGTAGCATTTCAAACTAAAATCACACAGCCTACGGATCCTGACACTTACTAAATTTTCAACTCCAAACCTTGTACAAGTCAAACACACAGACACATATTGGGATTCGTTCAAGGTGAACATAGACAGTAAACAATGCCAAGGATTTTCAGTTATGCAGTAAGCTTCCAAACAATAGGCACAAACCATTAAGAAGAAACTTTCCAAGACCAGTTTTAAAAAAAATAGTTGGCATGCATAAGAGTTCTTTCGTGATAAAGAAGGCACTTCAAATTTGAGGAATTACTCATGAAAGACATTGGTCAATCTAACTAGATACCAATACCCTGCAAAAGGGAAGTCATATACATATAAATTCAAACACATAAGACTTGAAATGAACATACAACTCAGCCTTAGGGCAAAATAAGAACTTACTTCCCCTTGAGAAAGACCCAGATCCCCTGTCACCAATGACACCAGGATGTGATGCCCCAGAAGCATTTTTAGTAATCTGCGAAAGGCAAATGGGTGTAAATATAAGAAGGGGTAAAACTTGCAGTGAGGTCTTGCAAGTCAATCTTTTCAAAATTAATGGAACATTTCAGACTTTTGTGAAGCCAAACAGTAATATCATCATTATGGCAATAATACGTAGAATTATGGAAGAGTCACTTTAATCAAGAAAATCTATTGCTGAAAATAGTGTATAGATGGGGCATAATGACATGATATCATCCTTCTGGTAGCATAAGTGAGGATATCAAACCCACCTTAAAAAATGTAGTAGCCAGATCATCCACCTCAGATAACGATCCCAATCCTGAACCCTACAGGAAAAAAGTAATTTTCAGGATAAACACAAGCACTCCATTACATTAATATATTTAGCTGTGATACACTTGGGGAGTATATAGCATTAAGCAGAGGAATGGCAAAGCATTCCCTCTCCAATATCTAGATTACAGGGGAAAACCGTAAATGGTGACTAAAATATCTAAATTTAATTCACTTAGCATATGCAACACTAATATGTCTACGACTCATCATTGTCTGTTATACTGACTATTCAATCATTCAAAATGCAAATGTAACAGTCAAATTCCTTCGTGAACAGGCACTATAGCCAAACCCAGAAGTGATTACGAATTTTCAGGCTCTAGACTTCATAAACCAGCAATGCAAGAGATCCAATTAGGACAGAACAAGTTTGCACATTTTTTAAATTCTATCTTTCTCAGACAAAGACCACTCATCAACCTCCTCAAACAGGAACAGAAGTTCAACAATGCAGCTTAGAACAATAACATATAAACATCACACACAGCAGAGACAAAGGGAATAAATTCATAGCTAATAATAATCGAACATAAGACTTACATCGCCAAACAAATGGTACTCATTCAATTCGTCTTCCCTTTGAACCCCGCCACCGAGTACAGAACCAGCGCCATTTTCTGCATCATCCAAACCTCCTATCTCAACATCATCTGATAAACCTTTCCCGAAAAATGCATACTGTGCCGCATCAAATAAGGCGCTCTCTGCATCATCATAGAAACTCAAACAGTTAAACACCACCATTTCTTCAACAAAACCCAAACACCAAATTACCAATAATTACATAAACACAAGAACTTCAACAGTTAAACAAAATCATTTATTTAACAAAACCCAAATATCAGATTACCAGGAACCATATCCTAACATAAACTTCAACACTCCAAGAAAATCATTTTTTCACCAAAACCCAGCTCCCAAAATCATCAAGAATTACACCAAACAGCTCAATTGCAAAAATATCAATCAACCAGCAGCTAAAGACGAACAAACCTGAAGAAATTGAGCTGCCTGACGGGGCGGTGAAGTCATTCAAATCCTTCACATTTGATCTCTCCATCATTTCAAAAGTGATTCCTCCTGCAATCACATGAAAATTGTAACCCTATAACTCTGGCTTGTAATTAGGGTTTTGAACAATACAGAACAGAAAACACGGTAAACAGCAGGATATTTGCAAGAGAAGAAGGGGGTGGGTGGTGATAGGTAATCGGTGTTGTATGTAATTATGTGTATATATATATCAACAGAGAGAAGGGCATTTATGGTTTGTATATGTATAACAATGGTGAGGTTTTTCTTCTACTCTACATTCTACAATATGTTTGGTTGGGGTTTATATATTGCAGGAAATTACACTTTGTTTTCCCAATTTTCTCAAAAGGCCCTCAATTTGGAGGGAGGTGATTAGAATTGTTAAAGTAATATTGTATCTGACGCGGTTGCGTAACTGGTAAGTTATTAAAAAAAACAGTGAAATTCGAGTAATATGCAGAGTAAAGACGTACTTTGGAAAAGTTACGAGGTAGAATTATGTACATCTGTTTGAAAAGTTACATAAATACACTTTGGAGAAAAGTGATTAGAACTTTTAAAAGTAATATTATATCTGATGTGGTTGCGTAACTGGGAAGTTATTAAAAAAAACAGTGAAATTCGAGTAATATGTAGAGCAAAGACGTGCTTTGGAAAAGCTACAAGGTAGAATTATGTACATCTGTTTAAAAAGTTACATAAATACACTTTGGAGGAAGGTGATTAGAACTTTTTAAAGTAATATTATATCTGATGTGGTTGCATAACTGGGAAGTTATTAAAAAACAGTGAAATTCGCGTAATATACAGAGCAAAGGCGTACTTTGAAAAGTCTACGAGGTAGAATTATGTATATCTGTTTGGAAAGTTACATAAATACGCTTTGGAGGATGAGAAATAGATAGGTTTGATATCAGTTTGGAAGAAAGGAGATTAGAATTCTTAAAGTAATATCATAGTTGACGTGGTGGCTTAGCTGGAAAGTTATTAAAAGACGTGAAATTCGAGTAATATACCGAGGAAAGATGTGCTTTGGGAAATCTACGAGGCAAAATTACGTAAGTCTCTTTAAATGGTTACATAAATACGGTTTGGAGGATGAGAGGCGGATAAGTTTGATTTCAATTTGGAAGAAGGTGATTAGAATTCTTAAAGTAATATTAAAGCTGACGTGGTGGCGTAGCTGGAAAGTTATTAAAAGACGTGATATTCGAGTAATAAACAAAGGAAAGATTTGCTTTGGGAAATTTATGAGGCAAAATTACGTACGGTACGGCAGTTTGGAAAGTTACATAGATACGCTTTCAAAGTGAAACGGATAGGTTTGAAATCAATTTGGAGGAAGGTGATTAACATTTTTAAAGCAATATTACATGACACGGTTGGCATAGCTGGAAAGTTATTAAAAGACGTGAAATTCGAGTAATAAACAAAGGAAAGGTGTGCTTTAGGAAATCTATGAGGAAGAATTATGTACGTCTGTTTGGAAAGTTACATAAGTACGCTTTCGAAGATGAGAAACAGATATGTTTGATATTACTTGATACGAGTTTGCTTATTTGGGAAGTTTGTTTAAGACTCGTACTCGAGAAGTTATTCAAGTACGTTATGAAGTACAAGTATGAGGTATCTGGAACTGGAACTAGAACTGGAAGTGGAAGAGGGATTTTATGGGTTGTTTGGGAGCTGCAAACTAGCATTTGTTAGTTAGACATGGTGATTGCATTCACTTGAGGGTGTAAATTGCACATGATTGAGTTCAAACATGACATTAGGTACTTAGTCGACTTGCATATTAGTATGTTCAAAGTTTGAACGTTTTTTGTTTAAATGTCAAGCAAGTGAGTAATTTGAAACAAAATGATTTATTTCATAGTACATTCAAATAGTGATTTAGTGAGACATCATAAATGCATGTAAGAAAATGTTAAAATGAAAGCATTTATTTCTAACTACATTTTTTTAATTGGTGAGATACTATAAAGGTCTGGAAGAAAATGTTAAATTTAAAGCATTTATTTGAAAACACATTTCAATTATAATTGGTGAGGCGTAAAATTCGAGTTGACGGGAGCAAAGATGTTATTTGAGAAATGTACTAGTCGGAACTTCTTACGTTGTTACGTATGTTTGGAAAACTACATAAATTCTCTATGAAGAATGAGAAACTGATAAGTCTATAAATGTCTCGAAAATTTTTAAATAAAAGCATAAAAATTAAACAGATAATAGAAAATTAATAAGAACATTATAGTATAATAACCAAGATCCCTTAGAAATTCTAAATCATTAGTGCTTTAGGTTCAGAACTTTAAGAGGTATAAAAGCTTGCTTAAGCACAACTTAAGATAAGATTTTAAAATTAACGATTTAATTTAATAATAATTAAGTTCCATACATAGAGTGTTTTGGAACTTATATTCTCAAAAATTATTGCCTTATCATGATGGATTAGTACTATTATCTATTACCTAAATGTGATTAGGGACAATATACAATTCGGTGAGCGCGTTAACCACTTGTACTTTTCTAATCTAGTATTAATACCACTAAGCAAATAATCAATAATAAGTTCCATTTGTTAGTTTTTCTTCACTACTCACATATATTCAATGGCTATGTCTATGTTTAATTTGTATAAATTTGTATGAAAATTTGAACTATAAATTTTAATAATGAAAGTTTGATTTAAATGGAACATAATGAACTTAAACTGAAATGAACCAACTTGAATTTAAATTAAGAGAATAAAGTATTAATAGTATAGTGGTACTTTTATGTGTGTATTTTAAGTTGAATTATGTTTATATTGAAATGTGAATTTCGTTTGTAGTAGATGAAATATAAGTGTTAGGATTATTAGTCCCAGTTTAATTCAACTTAATTTGTATTGTATTCAGTTCGGGTTAATTTAATTCAAACTTATACTATAGTTCAGTTCAGTTTAATTCAGTTCATGTCTACTAAATTTAATTTCATTTAGAAAATTTTAAGTGAATTGAACATGTGTTTGGAATGGGTATCGAAGTGTTTCTATGTACTTCACTGAAATTTTGAGATTTTAGGTTCATTCATTCACCATTATAAAAGTTTTCATCTAATATTAAAGTCAACTAGTATGAAAGTGTGCAATAAATCCAATGGTGTGAAAATTGGTTTGTCGTTCATTTATGTACTTGTCTAGTTCATATATCATTTTCAATTCTCATCTTTTATTTTAGTTTTCAAATAACAATTAGTTGTGTTTCTTACGTAATTATCTTAAAACCAGAAATTACCGCGGATGCTTCTGCTTTGGTATACTATCTCAACATGTATTTCAATACTCCTTTTCTAATTTACCGCACTATTTTCAAAATTGATACTAGTAATTAATAAGGTTCTATTTCAACTTAAGTTCAATCAGTTCAGTATACAGTTTAGATATGAGTTGTAACATAATTCAGTATGTATCCTTTTCCACTATAATGCTCTTTCAACAAGTTTCACTACATCCATGGAGCCTTTTTAAGGAGTAATGTTCAACATCACTATTCATGTTGATGTCACAATAATAGCGAAACTACACCACGGACTCGACCAGTAACCACCTCGGCAGACTGCACCAATGACTGCGGAAATGCCTATTACATGATAATGGGTCCTATTGAACCTGGTCTACTTAACTGAACCACTCGTTTAAATTCAAAGCGGTGACACAAGTCGCACATGACGACATGTAGGGATGAGCAAAAGTGGACCGAAACCGGAAATCGGGTCGGAGTTCCGGTTTTTGGACTGGCCTGGACCGATACCGGTTCGGTTTCCAGTCCCTAGTTTTTCAGAAATTCGGTTTCCGGTCCGGTTTTCGGTTTGGCCCGGAACAGACCGGTACTTTATTTTTTTTTAAAACAAAATTACATACTGTATGCATTCTTGCAAACATATGTATCAAATGTTTGGGATTGGCCTAATGGATCACATGATGATCATGTAACATATATTATCTAATAGGATTAATTAATTAACAAATTAAGATAACGACTGTATCTAATAGATAAATAAATAGTTGTTTATTATATGTTTCCTGTTAGGGAAATTTGGGCGGCTGGCTTGCTTAACGCGTTGTTTATAGACTTGTTTGTAAATGTGCCACACACGCCTTACTCACCTACGGCTATATTTTTATTTCAATTTTCAGATATCATTTGCTTAACGTACGCTAACCAAATCAACCAAATCATCATCATCTATATGTAATTTATCCTCATCGGGCGAATTACATATATAGTACCCCTGCTAGATGTTCTAATTACAGATTAGTCTCTACTGTTTAAACAATTATAAAGAAACCCAAAACAGTGATAATATATGATAAAACAATTACAAATAAACCCAAAATAGGAACTAATTTGTAATTATTTTGGATTTATTTGTAATTGTTCAAACAGTGAGAATTAATCTGTAAGTGGTTATCTAGCAGGGGTGGTATATGTAATTTATCCTCATCTATAAAATGCCATGCCTCACAGGATAACGCCACGTCTACTTGATTAACTTTTAATAAACACCACCAACAAATTATACATACTACTACGTCTTAACAAGATACATTGTCTTAACAAAATTGATAGCTACTTCCAATTATCATACCTCATAAGTCAAGGCTCTTTTTGAGATCAATCCATCTTCTTTTCTTTAAAGTGAACTGAATATTCGTGAATTGAACTGGATTTATTTCAAATATGCAAATAAACTGAATTGAACGAAATGATTTTGAACTGAACTGAATAAGAATGAACTTAAGGTGAATTGAACTGAGCCAGATTATATTCAAATATAAGTTGATAGAGCAGGATAACTTACATTACTTACAAGACGGTCACTCACTTTAAAAATAATCAAGTGAACCGTACATGAATTCAAGAGCTTGCAAGATGGCCAGTAACAGTAAAAATAATCAACCGTGACATAGAATTAACTTGGCAAATACTAATACTATTCAAATATTCAAGTGTGTAATGATATAGTAATATATGTGTGGGCTTTATTTGAATAATTCAGGCGCCGGAAAAGCGGGTTGGACATATGTATTTGTCCGGCTTGACTAGTTTAACATTAGTGGCCGGGGCGGGAAGTTAACAACCTCAACTTATTATGAACAATGGCTGCCCTACCTCAACTTCATGATGCAAGTGTGAAAGCTATAATGTCCACAATGCAGTGTGCTAAAACGTAGACAACGAAATGAAGTCGTATAATCTTCCTTGATAACAGCAGTACAGGCGTGTTTCATGTTTCTTAACGTATACCTACAAATTCTGAAATTAGGCTTCGACACTGTTGGCTGGTAACTGAGGATCAGTTTCCAATTGGGCCAGCTACTTCAGTCTCTGGTTCAGATCCACAATTAGTTGGGCTTTAAACTCATGTGTCCATAACCCACCTTCTTATCTCCAAACCAAGAAAAAGTTGGGGCATGAGATACCCATCTTTATTAGCCACGTCACGGGACAGTCAATCACATGTCTGCACGAAATCTTGTCATCGGCCAAGGCATCTCATGGCCCCTTTGCAAAACGAAAACTAAACATTGGCCGTGAAGCCCAGTAACTCAACGCTATCAAACACGCCCTAATAGAGAGTCCAATTATGATAATGGCGCTCATATATTTTCAACTCCGATGAAAGTACATACTACTACTAAAATTCGAATTTTTGCACTACCATACAAGTCCTCAACATTCATATTGTGGATGCAAGTGCCTCCACAAAATCTTTAATTAGGGATGTCAATTGGGCCTACAAGAACTGGACCAGTCCGCTTTTCTTCCAAGTTAGGACTGAGCCAAAAGTAACATATGCGCTGGTCTTGTGCTTTAATACTAGGCACGTGAGCCGGGTTCGGGCCTATATGTTAGGCGCATGGAAAAATGCAAGTGGGGCCGACCGAGGTATCCATTTTATAAGAATTGAGTCGGGCTTGGGATGGAAACTTGTCTCGGATGGGCTCGCAGGCCGGGTTTAAGCATGTGCACGCCCAACCTGGGCCATTAGCATCCCTACCCTTAATACATCCGCACATAAATCTAAAACTTAAACTTAGCCCGAACATATTGTACAAAACTACTCTAAATATTTCAGTGACGAAATATAGTTTCCGGTTTTGTTGAATTATACAAATGTACTCATTTGGAGTGATATATTACAAGTTCAATTTGTTTTCTTTTATGTTACTTTCGGAGATAGACTTTGTTTGGTTTGCTAAAAGTACAATTTTAAGGGAATTTAACTATGAAAATATTTTTTTTTAATCAGCAAACTATCAAGACACCTATATTTGCGCCCGACATGGCTCAAATCGTCGACCTCTCTTACTTGCCAGTCGACTCCTCTAATACTAGATGACCTTATAACCCTTAACTATGAACATAATTGAACATAATTAATGAATTTAAATTGAACATAAATGAAATAAACAATACAAGTAAGTTATGCTGAAGTAAACTCAATTGAAGTCAAACGTGATTTTTTTTTTGAAACGGCAAATGAATATATTAATATTAACAATAATTGTTTAATTACAACTTAGAGTGCAAGAGATTCGCACCCTACAAAAACTGAGGGGCAAGAGAGCACAACGAAACCACTCCTGAGAAGAGAAATAACAACAGAGGATCACTCCAAAATACCCAAGACCGAAACAAGGCCACTGAAGCCTCAACCAAAACCAATGTAACCAAAGAGAGACCAAAAAGAAAAGAAAAACGGGCCAAGTGCTGGGTGCAAGAGAAACAACACCACAAGGAGCCAAAACCAACAAGGAACGTCACACACCGAGACCGAAGAAACCTGTCCACCAGAATAAAAACACCAAGACCAATCGTGAGAGACAAAAGAGCACTTACTCGGCTACCGGAAAACAGAATTAAAACCTTGTGGCCTATGCAGTCGCTTAAGGCCCCCCGAATTTTGGTGGACTCCAGACGGGGACCAATCGCTCGTATTTTTAGGCTTATGCTATGTATAGGTTTACATAAAAAAGAATTATTTATAGGCTTAGTATGTATAGGTTTACATAAAAAAAAATTATTACAACTTAACAAAATTCAATTGTGCAATCCAAAGTGAGAAATAAAATTTGATCTGAGTTATCAGGACCCATAATGTGCGCCCAATTACAAATACGCTTTAGTTCAGTTCACAATACTATTCATGCAGATGACAAGTCGAATATCGAAAAGCAATGAATCGAACATTCTTGTAGGAACCTAGTTTCAATTTTTTGCATTGGGCGTCAATAGTGTATAGGGCCGGGCCGGGCCTGTTTGAATGTAAAATGAACCTACCTTCTATTCTATCTGTAGTCTTCGTAATCATGTTGAAAGCAGGGATGAAAGTGACGAAAGAAGAAGCGTGAAATCGGACCCTGTTTCAATGCCCACGCGTCTAAGTAATGAATCAGATTCTGGGATTAATTAATATATTAATTATAACATATATTAATTATAATTTCTTTCCGTGATTCGATTTCCTTTGCAAATAAAAACATTAAATTCAGTTGACTCGAGGGGAAGCAGCCAAGCAGGTTACCCTTTACAAACTAACACCAGCTTACCAGATGCTGCTGCTATAGAGATAATATCATACGAAAAGAGTAGTACTATATGATGGTACTATATGATGCGATAACCGACCTTTTAGACTGACACGAATAGTTATTATTGAGTTACACAACTTATTTTAAGTATTGTTTTGTTTTCTTACGTCTATTTATCTCAACTTCTCTTAAACGATGTGGAATATATTGTATAACAATGTTCGTATTATTGAACTTAAAAGTATGATGGAAAACTATGTTTAAACTTTAAACTGGATGACATCTATTTATTGTTGGCGAGGGAAAAGTAGAATAGAAGAAAAGTAGACATGTAGCAATCAAATGATGAGCTATTTATGAGAACTTTGTACAATTAGTCAATTATCCAACCAATCCACTTCTTCGAACTAATGGACAGTTTGGCACTCGGTTAAGAAGTTGTGTTAAACTCTTAAGTACTAACGGAGTAAAACATTAATACGTGTGTTTGACGATGAGTTAAGATTAAAATATTTATTTTATTTTTACATACTTAAAACTCCAGTTACTATTCATGGGTTAAAAATTTCGATAACTCTAAACACAACCGAGTGACTATCCGTCTCTAAATCATTTGATGAAAGCCTAGTTAGGATAAGATATAGAAAAAGAAAAAAACTTGACTATAAATGTTTTACCAGATAATATTATTCATTTTGGACCGACAAAAAATTCAGAATTTTAATTTTACAATCAAGATGAATGTGAGAGAATACGTTCATGTTCATATAAATGGTTATATCTTACACACTCTTATTGATGTTAGGTGAGAAGTATGACCCATTTTGCATTGTATTAGTTAAATGTATTATACATACTAGTTAGGAGTAGTATTGATTTAATAACAGTTACTATGAGTTATAGGTTAGATCTTATGATAAATTAATTGAGAAATAAGGAAAAAGTGAAGTTAAAGATGTTGAAGTGTACAAATGAGTAACATCAATAATTCAATACATTGCCTTTCTAATCCTTGATTATGTTAAAAAAAAACTGTTTGTTACGGATTTAGTTGTCAATTTTCAAAATATATAAAGCTTCGTCCGACATCCAAATTAATCCAAATAAATCAGGTATGTCAATTTGTGTACTCCTCCTCCGTCCGATCAATTTAGCCCCATCTTTCTATTTCGGGCGTCCGCTCCATTCAACGCCATGTCTAAAAAAGGAAACCTTTTATTATTTTTAAATCAAACACTCCTACTCCACTTGTACTATATATCAATATACTATCACAATTCAAACCCACTTATACTACTTTACTTTCCATTAATTACTCCACTATACCCTACTTGTACTATATACCAATATACTACTCCCTCCGTCCAGTCAATAGCTTCCCACTTTCTTTTTTTGTAGTCCAATACAAAGCTTTCCATTTCCTTTTTTTGGACATGTGGTCCCTAATCTTTATCCACTCATTTAATTACAACACACCAAAAAGTACTACAACTACTCCACTTACAATATAATATTTGTTTTACTTATTTTGTTGACCAAAACTACAATGGGAAGCTTCTCCTTGGACGGAGGGCGTACTACGGATTGAGTGGCCAAGAATTGACAGAAAAGTGTGTTAGTTAACAGATGAATAGTAACGGAGTTAGTAGAGGATGAAAAAAAAGTGTTTGGATAAGAGTTGG
>JAYMSL010001656.1:0-16410 GCA_036897195.1 Plantago coronopus
TTAACTCAAATCAGAATCACTTATATAGGACTCTGATGCTTGGCAAATGTTATGATGCTTGGTGGTTTTTATGATGCTTGAGTGATATTTAACTCAAATAAGAATCACTTATATAGAACTTATAGGACTCTGAATGAAGACTGATATGAGTATTGCTATACTACATGCATTTTCAAATGTCACAGAGGAAATGGGGCATCCTGGTGGTGTAGATGGCGTCGGTATGAGCAGGGAATGGAGTACGAAAGTTTCTGAGTACGAAAGTAGTGATGATGCTTGGTAAGTGTAGTGGGAAGTTGAGAATAATTAGGAAGTTTGAAAATTTCAGTAAAAAGATTACGTTTGTTTTGGAGTAGAGAAAAAAGGGGGAAGTTTGTTTTATAAAAATTTACTAAATTTAGTTATATCACTAATTTGTAAAATGTTTTTCACTAATTTGCAAGATGTTTTTTATGTATCACTATATTGCATGAAAGATTTGAAAGTAGCACTATTTCATAATTATCTCTATTATGAAACATCGACTATTTACATTACAAATCAACAATTTTGACATGAAATAATCGACTATTTACATTAAACATCAAGTATTTTGTAATTAACATCAACTATTTATAAGTTATCAACTATTTTATGATGAACATAACATGTCGTATAGTATACATCACCTATTTTGCCATTAACATCAATAATATTAAGTGGACTTTCTTAAAAGTCCACTTAAAAGTGGACTTTTCCCACAATTAGTAAAATAAAAAAGTAAAAAAGTTCAATAAAAATAACTTGATTTATGGAGTTCAAGGAAGGCTAACTTGATTTATGGAGTTCAGGGAAGGCTAAATAAAAAAGTTCAATAAAAATAACTTGATTTATGGAGTTCAAGGAAGGCAAAATAAAAAAAGTAAAAAAGTTCAATAATAATAACTTGATTTATGGAGTTCAAGGAAGGCTAAATAAAAAAGTTCAATAAAAATAACACTGCTGGGTTTCAAACTGGACACCTCCTGTTGGTAATGACTTTAAACCACTTACTCTAGACATCTACGCTAGTCCTCCTCTTGAAATTAAATTGCCAAAACTAATATACTAACAAGTTAATTCGCTGAATTCGCAAGTTCAGCACATTCTTCTCAAAAGCATGCCCTCCAAGTTTCTAAACTTCTCAATTCAGTCCCTGGTACGATCCAAGCTTCCCAACTCCATTAAACTCGCCCAAGATCGAGCTAGGTTCAACATAACTCAAATCCAAACATCATCCTCCATTCAATTCGACACCAACAATCAAGAAATCGGTAAGAATTGATACACCCAATTCATCAATAAGAAACTCCATTAGAGCTTCAACTCCTTATCAATTCTCCCACTCCAGCTCGTATTTAGCAGCCCCCATTAAACCTCCAAGTCGTCCCTCACAAACCGTCCAGAATCATTATCCCCAGACGGTAATTTGCCACCTAAAACGCCTCATAATTCGCCAGTTCGTCCCTCGTCTGTCACACACGCGCTTTGACGGCAGGAGTTAACGGCCGTTAAAAAAACGGGTAAAATGGAAGTACGCCATAGCTTACGGGGTGAAACGGCAAAAAAAAGGATGTGGTGTAAGTTCAAATTACGCGAAAAGGTTGTAGTGCGCTGAAAATTTTTCTCTTTATTTTTAAAAAAAATTGGGAACCCGTCGTCACGATCTCTTTGAGTGTGCACTGGGTAAACCCAATTAGCCCATGCAATAGCCTGCAAACTACGTTAACTAAGTTAACCGCACAAGTGCGACAGACTCTGGCTCATAATGGCATAATCACAAAAAGTTCTCTCCTTGTGAAATTCAAACCTGTGATAAAGAATAAAATTCACCTATCTTTATCTTTAACCAAGTGAGCCGACTCTTGAAGTCACAATTATTCACTTATTAATAATATATATACTCAGTGGTTACTTTTGTTTTTCCTACTCCTATGGCAGGATTATGAAGTATGAACTCCAGTGTTTAGCCAACAAACATCCTTTTGTCCGTTTCTTAGTTGACATCTCCATCCATAGTAATTTGATCCTCCATGAAAGATAATGTTATTTTCATGATAGATTCAATTAATTCAATTTTAGTTAATTTAAATTTATACTTCACTTCAATTTAAAAATATACGTGTCAATAATACTAGTTAAATTAAAAGGAGTAATTTTTACGTTATGGGACATGAACTGTGGTAACAAACAATTTATACTCATTCTCCGACATTTACAAATTTACCACATCTATATATCCGTAGTACATGTAACATGTAAGGAAAGTAAATTGATATTAAAAAGAAAAATAAATGGCGGATGTGCAAGTTTTGATAGAAAAATTGAAAGAACTAGGTGTACAAGTTATTGATTTGGTCCTCCACGCTTCTTGCGTTGTCATGCACAATTCTATATTGGTACTCTTTCTTACCTTAATTCAAGCAGTGTGAAAATGCAAATCTTACAACTAAAACTTGTTATTCATTTAATGTGATTATGCGTATTTAACACAACCTAATCATCACTTAATGATACGGTAGTTATATTTTTTTTATTGAAATAAAATGATCAAACTACAACAAGTATGTTTAATCTGGTAAATGTTTAGAAAGAAAACTGAATTTTTCGAAAAATAAGGTGGACTATCAGCTATCACCTTTATCCCTGCAACAAGGAACTACTTCGTTATCAACTTATTTTGTCAAACAAACAACATTAACAATACATTCTACGTTATATGGCAGAATACATTCTACTTTAACAATCCGCTCACAGTTCATACTTCATACCATAAACACATATCTATCCGCTTCATTATCATTTACATGGGGAACAACACATCAGCAGCCTACAGGTCTCAGCAACTTGGTGATCTAGGACTAGGAGGAAGAACTTGTGAAGTGCATTATGCTCCGGCGGTCATTTCTCAACATGACTTTAACAAACTGTTTGAATCTAGTCAGACTGCAGACAGGGAAAAATGGTCCCGACCACGCCGTAGTGTGATTGACAAAGTGTCTGCTCAACTAAGGATGAAGGATCAAGGCCGACCCAATCCCGTATCCTCATATGATCCACAGATGGTGCCGCTGGGTCCTTACCACCATGGTAAGGATACTCTCCAACAGGCAAAGGAGTTCAAGTTCCTTTCTTTGGAGCTTTGCTTTCAAGGTGATGATAGGCAAAAGAAAATCGTGTATCAACAAATTCTGGGAAGAATAAACAAGATCAGAGACTGCTATGACGATGACGAGATATTGAAAAAGTACGATGATAGACAGTTGGCGCTCATGATGCTTTTGGACTCTTCTTTCATCCTAAATTTCATGGAGACTCTTGCCAAGAGTAGGAGGAACAATCGGCCCAACTCCCGAACCCTGGCTGCAGCTGACCCGTTTATGGCTCGTGATATTCTACTGCTGGAAAACCAAATCCCATTTTTCGTCCTAATGATTTTGATCAATGCATTATATGATAGGGCCACGGGCCTGCAAGTGCTTCAGCGCTTCTTTGGTTGGATACTGCATGACAACCTGGATAAGCAAGTAGCAGAAATGTTTCAAACGAACGATGAACCCTTGCATATTCTTGAAGCTTGTTGGAAGCTGATAACTTTGGGTCACAACCAATCTGAAGAGGGAAACGTTACGGTGGCTGCTTCACAGAACCAACAAATACTACCTGTCAATTACCTCCATACAGAGTCAGCCAGGGAACTCAAATCTAAAGGTATTCACTTTGATTCAACTTCTTGTTTCCTGACAAAAATACAATTTGAGTCTCGGCTCATCTACGGGCAACTTAAGATCCCTTCTTGTTATGTCATGGATAAAACACAAGTCATGTTAGCCAACATGATAGCGTACGAGCTATCACCAAATACACCAAATGACTTGATAGTGCTGTCCTACACTCAGTTCATGAAGGCACTGATCCAGACCCCTGAAGATGTCAAAGTATTGCAGAACAAAGGTGTGTTTCACCGTAATGCATTTGCGAATCCTAAACACGTGGTGAACTTTTATCAAAACATAAACACACTGGGTATGGGTAACTCACAGGTCTACGAGAACGTGATAAATAAAATAAGTCAGCACTGCAAGAAAGAAACTAAAACTTTGCTTGCAGAAATGGTTCATAAATATTTCAGTAGCCCCTGGGCTGTTATTGGCTTACTCACTGCAATTGTGCTTCTTATTTTAACAGTCTTGCAGACCTACTTTACCATGTATCCCATGGACAACTAGATTCAGTTCATCCATCAAGTGTGATTCCTGTTTTCTTAATTCTTGCTTGTGTCCTGTAATATACCTATGCAAGTTTAGTTTGCATTCTTTACTGTAACAGAATAATATACTACCTCTTATCTTTGTCTTATCGGAGTTTGTATATTCAGGTGGTGTTCTCTTCTATTTTCTTCATGAATCAATTTGTATTCTTTTACCAATCTGTTTTCTTGGATGTTGATCAAGAGATGCACATCTGGACTTTGGCAAATAGAAACTTTGAACCACAATTAAGTTGTTACTGAATTCACAATAAGCATAAACCGATAATTTTATGGTACTTCCAAAACCAAATACGAATGTAAACATGCATCAAATATAATACAAACATACGTGCAAAAGGAACACAGTTGTAAGAATCAACATATGCATACCTTTTAGAAGTTTCGCAACAGAAGTTGATATGTAGTTCTGCGACGCTGAATGTTGTTCTTGACGCTGCACTTTACAAGGCCCCTTTGGCAAATATTTAGGAAGGTAAGAACATCACCTCTCCTGGGATGCATGTACTCTGTTCCGGAAGAGGGAAATCCCTGAATGGTTGAATAAAAGTACATAGAACCTATTGACAAAAAAAAGTTTATCATTAAAGCAAATGCTAATGTTAACAGTTCAAAGAACACATTCTAATTAAGGAGCTACTAATTAATCAAGTCTCAAAACTCAAGAGGCAATCCAGTTTGCTTGAGAAAACAGCAATGTTTATAGCAAATTGAAGGAACTCTTGAAAACTTGCGCCAATAATTCGATCCACCATGCTCAATTAATCCAATACAGAGAACAGGATGGACCACACAACAATGCAGAATGAACATAGAGAGAAAAACACAAAGAAATTTAGAATACAAAACAATATACAACGCTTGAGATTGAGTGGTTTCACTTTCAGTTACTAGGTTTAGACTGAACGCCATTGGCGAACCTTTTTTCAATTTCCTTCCAATCGAGGCCATCCCACGTAGTGACCTGACGGTGATTACTAAATGGTACACCAGTGTTGTAACTTGTAAATAACTGCTTTCATCAGTGACCTCTAAATACCAGAACTAAGATCAACATACGTATTTATAAATCTACAACCATACTGGCATACTACTTAGTTCCTTTAAGTCCAACACCCCTTGGAACAATTGTTAGTTGTTACCTTCCGATTTTCCAATACAAGTCGGCTAAAACGGCCCAACCCCACTACTACACTTACGCGCAAGAACCTGCCGGACATGGAGAATCAAGGACTAGAATAGATTATACGGACATCAAAGGCAATGATGCAAAGGAAGTGTGTCAGAAACTTCTACCTACCGAAAGCATGAAGTCATGAACATGACACAACATTATTACAAAAGTTTGGGGAAAATGATTTTTCTTAAAACAATTTCTGTTAAATGCAACTACCTGGACTTTTGGATTTATATACCATTAATATACGAACTTTTCTTTATCGTACGTAATTTTATTTGTTTCTCAACAAAGATTCAAACTAAAAGAACAGGCTGTGCAAATTTTTCTTGAAAAGCAAAGTTACGTATACTGCGATTACACTGACAAGTTCTTTTTTTTTTCTATTTTTAATATTGACATTTGACTTACGGTATAAGTAGTACAGTCAGTTATAAATACAACTTGTGTTACAGGCTATGCAAATTATTAAATAGGTTTTCCACCATTGTATATTGGTCCATACGTTGACCAATTGGAGTTTGAGATAATGAAAATGTAAATCTACAAACAATACTGAACAAACATTGGCTATAAAAAGTTAGTCATTAATCCTATTTAATTTTCCCACATGAACTTTTACTGCTGCAAGACATAAGAATGTAAGAACACTCATAAAAAACAACCATATTCTTAGGAAAGACCGAAAAGAAAACGAAAAAAAAACTGTTCTTTTGGTTGCATAGGATTGTGTCTGGGTGTTTTGAACATCTTTTTTCTGCGTATAGCAAAAAATTGGCTTTTACAAGACTAGAACACTCTTTTCTTCAAAGATTTTGATCTGATTTTTAATTGTTTTTTATTTTTAATTCTCCCCAGCAAACAAAATCTATTTCAAATAAATGGGAATAATTTGATTCAATGATATGAATGATTTTTAATATGCTAACTTATACTTTTACGACTTTTAAATTTAATCATCTTTTTCATTGATGCACTTTTTATTTCTTTCACATCAATTTTTAAAACATTAAACCTCTTAAACACCAATCATATGAGTACACACCTCCTACTCTCTTATACTCTTACACACAATACTATTATTATCCAATAAAACATATTGTTCCTTAACTCAAACAAAATACAAGATTTTCACCTCAACTTAACTCTAAATAATATTCACAGACTAGCAAATTAGTCGATAACTCATGTTAATAAACTCAATGACAATCCGTCAGGTACAGACTGATTAACATGCAACTAAGGAACTAATCTAATCCCTTAGTTGATGTCAAACAGTGGTTTTTTGTGTTTGGCATGCAACTCATCTAATCTCTTAGCCGAACACGTGCATATTTGCCATTTATCTTTCTCCCTTATCAATTTCTACACATCAACAAACTTCACACCAATCATATTATTACACATACCCTACTCTCTTACACACTCTGCTATTTCCCCCCTACAAAACTTATAAAGTTTTACTTCAACCCAATCAATACTTTTTTGAACTCATCTAAACACCTGACACCATTCAAGGACTAAAAAAATCGATGACTCCCTCTCCGTAGTTTTATATCAATAAGTTCGTTAGTATTCTGGCGAACATCAACTCAAATGTATTTAATTAGTTCTATATCAAATTGCATGACTAGCTCATTATACAGTTCTTTGGTAAAAAATTCACACCATATGACGGGATAGTTACAAACTTACGCTCTTCCAACTCCACCTCAAACTCTATACATAGTCGCTTTTAATGAACAGATCACCATTCAGAATAACAATATCCCTCTCACAGTTTCATCAATATTTCCATACCTTTTTCCTCTTCATTACTACTACTATTTTAATGGAGAACAAATTAACCTCAAGAGCCAGCCACCGTAGCAGTTCAGGGCAACTTGGTTACCAAGGAGGACGAACCGGAGAATTGCAAGATGCTCCGGTTGTCATTTCTCACCATGACTATAACAAACTGTTTGAATCTAGTCAGACTGCAGACAGGGAAAAATGGTCCCCGACCACCCCGTCGAGTGATTGACAGAGTGTCTGCTCAACTAAGGATGAAGGATCAAGGCCGAACCAACCTATCCTTATATGATCCAATGATGGTGCCGTTGGGTCCTTACCACCATGATGACGAAAAAGTCCAACAGGCAAAGGAATTCAAATACCTCTCTTTGGAGTTGTGCTTTCAAGGTAATGAAAGGAACCAGAAATACGCGTATGAACAAATTCTGGCAAGAATTCCTATGATCAGAGACTGCTATGACGATGATGAGCTCTTGAACACGTACGATGATAATCAGTTGGCTCTCATGATGCTTTTGGACTCCTCTTTCATCCTAAATTTCATGGAGACTCTTGCCAAGAGTAGGAGGAAGAACCTGTCAAACTCCCGCACCCAGCTGGCTGCAGCCGATCCGTTCATGGCTCGTGATATTCTACTACTGGAGAATCAAATCCCATTTTTCGTCCTACTGATTTTGATCAATACATTGTATATATGATCAGTCCACAGGCCTGCAAGTGTTTCAGCGCTTCTTTGGCTGGATACTGCATCACGACCTGGATAAGGAAGTGGAATCAATGTTACAAATTCAAGATGAACCCTTGCATATTCTAGAAGCTTGTTGGCGGCTAGTAACTGCAGGTCACGGCCAAGCTGAAGAGGGTACAGTAGCTGGATTACAGGACCACCATACTCTCCCTGTTAATTATCTCTAGACAGAGTCAGCCACGGAACCCAAATCTAAAGGTATTCAATTTGGTCCTATTTCTTCTTGCTTCTTGGCCAAAATTAAGTTTGAGTCTAAGCTCATTTACGGGCAACTTAAGGTCCCTACTTGTTTTGTCCAAGAGAAAACACAAGTGATGTTAGCCAACATGGTAGCCTACGAGCTATCAGCAAATACAGAGAACAACCTGATAGTGCTGTCCTACATACAGTTCATGAAGGCACTGATCCAGAGCACTGAAGATGTCAAAGTATTACAGGAAAAAAGATTGTTTCACCGTAATGCATCTTCGCATCCCGAACACGTGGTGAATTTTTATAAAAACATTCACACACTGGGTATGGGTAACTCACAGGTGTACGAGGATGTGATAAATGAAATAAGTGGGCACTGCAAGAAGAAGACTAAAACTTTGCTTGCAGAAATGGTTCATGAATATTTCAGTAGCCCCTGGGCTGTCATTGGCTTACTCACTGCAGTTGTGCTCCTTGTTCTAACAGTCCTGCAGACCTACTATACCATGTATCCCATGGACAACCATATTCAGTCCATCTATCAAATGTGATTCCTGCTTTCTTAAATTCTTATTTGTGTCATTGTAATTTCCTTATGCAAGTTTATCTTGTTTTCCTAAATAAGTTGAGCTATTAGTTTCCTTCCTTACTGTAATGTAAAAGTGAACCTTTATCATTGGCTTATCGAAGCTTAAATATTCAAGTGTGTTAATTATTTTCTTGATGAATCAAATTAGATCCTTCACCAATCTGTTTTCTTGGTCCTATACATTTTTTTGGACTGTTTCTTAGGACAACCAATTTTTGCTTTTAAAAGCAATATTACTACCAAGTGTTAACATAACACAGTCAGTACAAAAACCTTTACCAACGGTTGGCTCAAGTTGACTTGCACTTTAGTAAGGTATCGAGTTCGAGCAAGCCCAGCTAAGCCGGCCACTCCGGTCCTTACGTTGTTTTATTTGTTTTACTCATCAAGTTTTGGTCTTTACAATAACAGACATCAATCACTTCTTTTCTTTACAATCTGTTTTCTTGGATGCTGATCAAGATATATTACTTGGACTTTAGCAAGTGAGTTTTATTACTATTACTAACACTAAGCTGCTACTGAATTCACAATAAACTACGCAAGTAGATAAACTAGAAGCTAAGTTTGATCAACATGAAAGTTAAATGTGCGATAACTGCGGTGGCTTTTATAAATTCACATTGTTACGATCATGCAACCAATAAATCTAGCTACTTTAGAAAACAAGTAAGGATGTTAACACTCACCAAGATAATACGAACATACTACATACAAAAGGGACCCCTTTAATAACAAATGCATACCGTTCAGGCTTCAGCCTTTGCAGCAGAAAGTGATTATCTGCTGGAATTGCCTTGATTGACCACATACCAAAATCATGTCACTGAAACTCCAATTGCACGCCTATTGAAGCAGAAAATGTAATCAGAAATTCAGAAGGCTGAAAACTACCGAAAAAATTAATACAAGAAAACAGAACAAACCAAGGGAGCGTCGTAATTCTTCAGTTTGGCAGCCAGTCCAACTGTCCAATGCAGTAGCATTTACCAAGTGAACCGATAGAAACGAACTGGAAGGACGAACTGACAGAATCAAATTGGCCCGCAGTAGAAAAAGATCCCAAATTGGGTACAATTTAGTCAATTAGGTTTACAGCTTAACTGCCCTCCCACAATTCTCAATTTCGCATTACGTATTTACAGTTCATCCCATTAAAGTTACTTTTGTCACATCCACCCCACACTTCCTCAATTTTTTTTTCTTTTTTGAACATAAAACTTTTTATTAAATCAAACAGGTTAAGTTACAGGGTAAATCAAACCCGGGTCTCCAATATACCGAATCATTCTACTACGCGTCGACACACTACTAGTCTTGACTACCCTGAGACTGTGCATCACAAGGTCTTGTTGAGGTGCAACAAGCCAATGCAGGCACAAGTCCCATATGAACAACCTATACACTATCAACTAGGACATCAAAAGGCGCCTTTGAGGCATTGTTTAGATTACAAACAAGACTACAATTAGCATACTTAGATAAAACATCAGCCACATTGTTCATTTCCCTATATACAAAGACTACTTCAAGCTTAGAGAAAGTCTTCATCACTTTATGGATATCCTGCACCAAGCCCTGCTCCCTCCAAACTGGCTCAAAATTAAATAAAAATCTACTATGATTACTTAAAAAAAAAACATTATATTAAAAATATCAACGTACAATTATTAGTACAAAGCTAGCAGTATATCATCACATAGTTATTTGAAAACCCTGACAACTGTAATGTCTAGTTGACAAGTTATAAACTGAGCCCAACACTGAACTCGAGTTCGAGTGATTTGTAACAAATTTCAAATTAAATGAATTATAATAAATATAAAAGAGTATTAAATGAATTATAATAAATATAAAGACGAAATAACGTAATGAGTTGTCAAAGGAGAAAAATAATAGCTCGAGCAGACCTTATAACATCGTCGAGAATGTATAAAAAACAAATAATTGTCAACCATTTGTCATCTAATTGCATGCTTCGGATAATGTGTGATATGATATCCTCCAATGTAGCTAGTATTTTTTTTTCAATTCGTCACTAGACAGTTACTGTAGATGTAATCCGCCTCCCCATACACCAGTTTATGTTTATATGATTCTTTAACAATAGAAGCAGTCTAAAATTGGTTAGGATTTTGTAACCAGGTGACACTTTTGTTAAGACTTTTCTTTATTTTTTGAATTTCATACTGGTATCCGTTTGTGCGACTAATTCGGTCAACTATTGTCGGATCATTTATTAGGAGACAACTGTCTTAACGGTGTTTTTACAAACATAATACTCGAACTTAAAATTCGAACAAATGGAACTTGCTCGAACTTGAAACATTGGTCAAACTTTTACATTTTGATCATTTCTCCACTTCAAACTTCTAACATGATTCATTTAACGTGTGTGAAACTTGTCAACAGGGGCGGCTCTGAGATTTCGAGGCCCTGTGCGAAAATTTAAAGGAGGCCCCAAAAAATACTAAAAGTTATTGATAGGAACAGAAAATCAAAAAATATACCATCAAATATTGAACTCAAGACATTATATATGTTATAAACTTACACAACTGCGGGAAGAAACAGTAATAGATATGAAATATTGCATAGAAAACATAGATATATGTCGTCACATATTTTTTTTTTGAAGAGGCAAATCTATTCTACTCCTACTCCTACTCCTACACTAAAATACCAACCTTATACCAACATAGATATATGTCGTCACATATTAAAATTGGGGGCCCTGTGCGGTCGGGCGCCTCGAACCCCCTCAGCGCCCCCCGCTTGTCAATCAATCTACATCTCGCTAATAATTACGGAGACCGAAACTATTAGTATCAACCCAAACACACCCCTAAAGAGTCGAACACTCGAACCCAAATCTTAACCGACCGAGTCTTGGTTGAGTCCGGACTCGTGTAGCATGAGTATTTAAGTATGCGTGGATTGGTCAAACATCACTATCAGACAACATGAGAATGTTATAAAGGCAGCCATGGAGGAATCGTCACACTCCCTCTCACTCTGCAGCTTCCTCCCCAACAACAATGGAGAAAAATCCCCTCCCTCTGCACACATGCCGTACTCTAACATCAAACATCACCATCAACAGACTCCACATCCTCCTCACCACCATAGCCATTTCCGCCTTATTCCACTTCCGAATCACCACTCTCCTCACTCCCCAAATCCCTCTAATCCCCCACCTCCTCCTCTTCCTCTCCGAGCTTTCCCTCACCTGTATTTGGGCGCTCCGCCGAGCCGCCGATGGAGGCCAGTGAAAAGGACGGTTTAACCGGAGCGGCTGCCTCAGTCCGATTCGAGTCTTCAGGCTGTCGACGTGTTCATCTGCACTGCTGATCCGACCAAGGAGCCTGCTCTCAGTGTGATGAACACGGTTATTTCGGCTATGGCGTTGGATTATCCGGCTGATAAGCTCGCTGTTTATTTGTCTGGTGATGGGTGGAGTTATGTGACTTTAGAGGCGACGAGAGAGGCTGGAAGTTTGCGCAGTTTTGGGTTCCTTTTTGTAGAAGGGCATAATTTTGAAGCTAGGTCGCCAGTTGCTTACATTCTGGTGGGAGTGAGGTTGCTGGACCTGAAGGGATTGAAATTCAGGTAGCTTCTTCTGTTCTTCTCAACTGCTAATGTGTGTGTTGTTTTCTTTCTTATTTCACTTTGGAGAAGAACTTGACTTTGTGTTAGATGGTAACTTAACTAATCTAATCTCAACTCAACTTTAAGTTATTTGAAGTGTAAATTTCGACTATTCAAAACGGCACTGAACTGAATTCAACTGAACTTAAACTAGCTGAATTTAAGTTGAAATGAACAAAATCTAAAACTGTAGTGGAACAGTCCTATGTTTGCATTTGAGCCGGAAATCGTATAGTTTAAGGTGTGTCTAAAATCTAAATGTTAGAGAATATATTAGAAGACAACTGTTAAACTGTCTAAAATTTGAGTTTTTGGATTCACTTTGGTTGCAGATAAGGTATATGGAATTCAAGGAAGGAAAATCTGGAGAAAAATTCCGTTAATGCCAGTGGTTCTCTTAGCAGGGATCATCCACCCACCGTTGAGGTATACTGTTAACTCAAGAATAACATTTTGTATATTGATATCATTTCTTTTGAATTAAGGCACAATTTACGGTTGTTGGAAGCCTTGATTGAGTTCATGCGGCGATGTTTTGGCTTCTTTTGATGTTATTAGCTGAAAGTTATTAGCAACTCTTCGCTGCTTATAATATACGCTTGCTTGATATCACTAGACATTTGTCTGCACGTTTTTCATTCATGTCAAGGAGAATAAAGAATTGGAATCTTGTTCTCCACTTATTGGTATATAGATAAGGATAACCTCTTGGCTTTAGAACATTATTCTTCCCTAGTCCTTAAGAGTAAGATGATAGAATCTTTTATTGCTAGGATCCTATGGGGTCAGAGGCCGACTCTCATGATACTAAATGGAATAACTGGGTTAACTGGAAACAAGATGTTTGTTTTAAGTATAACCCCTTTGCGGATGGAGGTCTGAACATTAGTAGACTGCAGGATATGTGTAATGCCTTTGCAGTTCAACCATAATTTAATTTAGAACTCCATAATGTATTTGGGCTAAAATCCTCTTCTACAAATATGGCAAAACCCTCTTGGCTGTTAGAGTATGTGAAACTGACTATCTATAATTGTACTACATAGTATGAGTCTCTCAAATGACCACCAGTCTCTAAAAAGCTTTATAACTAAATCTAAGTTTGTTAATTAGAAACAATTTACAAGAGAAGATTGTCATGTAACATAGCTATTTCTCTGTTTTGTATGATGGTAAGTATAAAAATGTCACAATATTTGGTAAAAACCAATTAGTGCAGATTGTCTATATCAAAAGGCGATGTATTAACTTCTCACTAGATTCTGTAATCTATTGACAGGTCATGAATGGTGACGGGATGCCTTATCTCGTTTATGTCGCTAGAGAGAAAAAGCCATCTCACCCCCACCATTTTAAAGGAGGCGCTCTTAACTCTCTAGTAAGTATTCCTTACTTTAGCTATATGATTGGTTTTGATTTAAGACTTCTTAGCAAAGATTCCCATTACTACCAGCTATAATGTTGAAGTTATGACAGTGTGGTTTGCCTACTCACACGTATATTGGTTGATGTACATTTGATTTTCCTTTCATTCGTTCGGTAGTGATTCTTTGTGGCTGGACGATGACCAGTGTTATTTATATGACTGCATTCACAGCTCAAAGTGTCTGCAATGATTAGCAATGCGCCGTACTTTCTTGTACTCGATTGCAACCATTACTGCAATGATCCAACATCAGCCCGCCAAGCGATGTGTTTCTTTCTCGATCCGGTCATATCTGCGAAACTTGCTTGGGTTCAGTTTCCACAGAAGTTCCGTGATACCACTGAGCATGACATCTACGGTAGTCAGCTGCATCATGTTTGGGTAATTTTCAACTGAAATTCAATTGTTAGGCATTGTAAGATCACTTTTACTGTCTCTTCTTAAGTTGAATTTTTGCTGCTGTTTTAATAATGGCAGAGAGAAGGGATATGATGGGATGGGATCAAAGGGCCGAGCATATACGGATGCAACTTCTACATGTCAAGGGAAGCAGTCTACGGGACTGAAAAACTTCAAAAGGGTATAGGAAAATCTCATTTTTGTACTAGTTACTTACTAGCGAAGCAGCCCTCTCATAGTCTTTTTCGTTTTCCTGTTTAGATGTTGATCTCAACCAGTTGAAGAAATCTTTTGGTGTAAGTAATGAGTTCATAAAATCGATTTACAAAGATTATAAACCGAGCATGTCAAGGGACGGAAAGGTTTCTGATGCTTTGCAGAAAGAGATCCAACTGCTCGCCTCTTGTACTTATGACACAGACACAGAGTGGGGAACCAAGGCAAGTTGTTACAATCTGATTCTGAATTGGTGAATTCCATTTCCATGCAATTATAAACTCAATATTTTGTTATGCAAGTGCAGGTGGGTTATGCGTACTTTACTGTAGTAGAGGATTCCATCACAAGCCTTGATTTACACTACAAAGGCTGGATATCTGTGTTTATTGACCCTGAAAGGCCATGTTTCTTGGGTGCCTGTACTACAAATATGAATGATATGTTAGTTCAGCAGACAAGATGGGCTTTTGGGCTGACACAAATTGCACTGTCCAAGTATTGTCCACTTTTCTACGGGCCAGGGAACATGTCGATTCTTCAAAGAATAAGCTATTGTGCACATAATCTGGATACCATGCTCACTGTGCCCTTTTATGGACTAGTACTTGTTCCACAAATCTGTCTACTCCGCGGCATTCCTCTATATCCTAAGGTTAGTTATTAGTTATTGAGAGCTACACAGCTTTCTTGTTTAATTCATGGAGTAAAGATCGACGTACTGTGCTTAAGTTGACACTCTGTTAAAAGTATTACTTTCATGCTGTTTGTGGTGTACTATATAGTCTATGATGCACCTTCCTAACGTTCAATTATATTTGCCTTTGGTGCATCACAGGTTTCAGATCCGTTCTTCAGTGCATTTGCCTTCATCTTTGTCTCAGCTCTTCTGAAACATGTGCAAGAGGTGGTTTCTTATGGTGATTTGTTCATGACTTCCTTGTATGAACTAAGGGTCTGGATGATGAAGGCAACTTCGTCTTACCTTTTTGCAACTATCAATGCTATCCTGGACTTCTTTGGATTGCGAGAAGCAAACTTTTCTCTAACAAGCAAGGTGGTTGATGATGAACAACTCAAGCATTTCGAGAAGGGTATATATAATTTCCAAGTTGCACCACTGTTGATCATTCCCTGTTGCAGCATGTACATCCTCAATTTCGCTGCCTTTGTTATTGGAGTTGCAATGATGGTACGTAGTCATAACGTGGACGAGCTATTTATACAAGTCTTTCTCCCTTTGTTTGTCATACTTGTGAACTTTCATTTTCTTGCTGCCATGGTCTTTAGGACAGACAAGGGTAGAATTTCAACCTCTGTTACTCTTCTTTCTCTTGCAATTTCTGCCATCATCTTGTCCATTGGTTTTCTTTTTATCAAGTAGGGTGAGCACTGTGTTTTCAAAACCGGGTTGGACCGGACGGTTTGACCACCAAAACAGTCCGGGACTCAACGGGTTTGGACGGATAATGACAGCTCAAAACCGTTGAACCAGTCAACAGGATTGATTACTGCTCTGTCATTGTCTTTGTTCACAGTTCACCTAGTAAATTGCAGTGGCTATGTATAATTTCCTGTGCTTCTCTATAATAAAACATACTACAATTTCACATCATGCTATTGCTGGTGTTATTCGCGACATGTCATTTAGCGTCCTAAAACTAGAGGAATTCTGATCATATACTAACGTTTAGTGTCTTTGCCATTTAACTAAATATGACAGAGATACTAAACGTTAGTATATGGTCGGATATCCTTTAGTTTTAGGACGCCAAGTTGACCTGAGCTAAGTGATACTCGGCTCACCTCGTTGTATCACCCAAGTTGTCGATCGAGGAGGCATTAGGCATGTGAACAGTCTCCAGAAAGGGAAGCAGGAAAAGGAGTCTGCTGGGAGACTTTTGTCAAAAGTTGAACACAACAGCAGTAACCA
>JAYMSL010001657.1:2500-16409 GCA_036897195.1 Plantago coronopus
AATACTCCAGCTGATTGGGTTGGGGATCCATGTCTGCCAATAGGAAATTCATGGACTGGTGTTTCATGCTCAACACGACATCCCTATCGCGTTATCTCCTTGTAAGTCCTATATATCGAACATTACTATGCTTGGTTCCTGTTTAATTCAGACTTACGAAAACATGGTGAACCAACATTAGTAACTTTACAATACATTTTCTCAAATATGCCCAAATGAGGATCTTTCACACCTTTTAGTTTTCTTTTTCGAATGCTTGTAGGGATGTAAGTGGACTCGGAGTATCTGGAGCTTTGCCTGAGTCAATTTCTAGATTGTCAGCTCTCAAACAGCTGTAAGTATTCTTAACATTGTCACACTACATACATCTCATACCAGTTTCTAAAGGTTCCATCATAAACTAGTTTACGCGATTATTCTCTTCTATCTTGTCTCAGTTCGCTTGGAAACAACAAAATTGGGGGCAGAATACCGAAGTTGAGTGCACTGAAGTCTCTGGAAGTTCTGTAAGTTATCAATCATGAAATGCTAGCTATTCCTTCTATTACTGTCATTTCAAAACCGGAGTTCTTAACCTGACCTCGTCTGTTTGCTGATTGGTTTACAAAAACACAAAGGCATTTAGAGAACAACCAGTTGGAAGGACCAATTCCTAATTCACTGGGACAACTACTAAATCTTCGTGAACTGTAAGTTAAGCCGCATGATTTCTGTTTATGAACCCATAGCTGGTTTTTTAAGTATCATGACCTGATTCGTTTGACAGATACCTGCAAAACAACGAACTCAACGGGACCCTCCCTGAATCTCTAGCCAACAGAAGTAACATCACTATAAGAGTATAAGGTAAGTTTTGTTCCAGAATTCAGAATGCTTTTATCTAATGATCAGTTATTTGACAAGATCTAATGTTTTATTCTGAACAAATTCAGAACTCAATTCGTGTAAGTCTGAGGCTGAGAACGTGTACATGATTCAAACAGAACTGGAAAATATATGTTGGTATGGCAGGCCTTGAGGAGTTTATTGCATTTTCTTGCAATAAATAACCTTTCTTCTCTCTGTTTTCCACTTCTGAGTTATTGATGAGTATCTGTGATGTGAATTTAATGTAAATGTCAGAAATTAATGTTTCATTGTAATTTGTTGAACCTATGACTTCTGCTTCAAATTTCAAACAAAAAGTAAAGTAAACCATACTGAAAGTGCAGGCTTCCTGCAACAATTCTAATAACAATAAGGATCGAATAACTTGAACAAATACGCAGAAGACTAACACTGTCGACCGGCGTTGTTACAAGTGTTATGAAAACACAGATCACAACTCCGGACCACTGACAGAGAACTACTTCACTACTTTAATAAATTAAGAACACAGCGGAATGTAAGTAGAGAAGAGTTAAACTTTTCATGCAGTATTTCTACTGCATGAGCCCCTTTCTTGGGGTTAAAACAAACACTAGATAATAGTATCAAGTACACGCGTTCCTATCAACTTTTACTCTAGCAAACACAGACTCTGTGCGGGGCACCACCCGGCCTCGCCTAGTTCTAGACCTGCAGCAACTAGGAGATAAACGTCTGCTTTACACTATAATACAAGAGTGTATTAAGTGCTTTCAAACGGTGTCTAAGTGGTAAGTGTAACTAATGAACTATGATACATATATATACTAGTCTAGACTTGGTCTTCAAGTCTTCTTGGAATAGGTAACCGAAATCTTGCTTGATTTGGTCTTGAGAATCTTCAAAGATATTTTCCATCATCTTTATATTGCAATCTTCTGCAATCTTCAAGCTTTGGAAAATCTCCATTCTTCAAAGATCCTTTTCCTTAATTAAAAGGTCTTCTTCCTTGCCTTGCAAGTTCTTCTCTCTTTCTTGAACCTTCTTTTCTCTAATTAGGTTGATTCCTGCTGATCATCACAATATACAACTGTGGAACTCGTTAAGTGATTAGAAAAGGCAAAATCCTTTTATTCCATAAGTAATGCAGCAAGGTCGGCCAGGAGAGTTGCTGACAGAGTTTCCACAACGCCCAGAGCAACTTCTCACTCAGCAGACATCCTGCATTAACAATAATCTTCAGAGCAACACAGTCCGTACAGTTCAAGAAAACAGGATGACCGGACCCATACAGGGGTCTTCGTTCTGCTAAATCATTACATTGAATCACAGAATGCAACCGCTGACAACTCCGCGGACCTAGAGAAAGATATTTTTCGTATTGCATCTTACTATGAAAAGTCTGGACCTTACATCAAAAGAAATATTCTATGTACTGAACGTGCATGATAATACTCAAGCATCGAGCCTCATACTTACTGACATAGTGACATACAGTAAGTACCAAAAAAAAAAAAAAAGACATATAGTAGAACTGTACGAAGCAATACTATAGAAAAATTGCTGAATTCCAGTGATGTTGAAATTTTTAGTCATTTATCTTTTATACAAAGAGCAATAACTGAAACTTCATTTACAGTAGGCCTTAATGAGGTGCAAGACCAGCCTTGAGCTTCTGAAATGGCATCTACATCACTTTTAACGACTTGGCAAGCACCGTATATCATCAGCTTCGTCAAACAGCATTGTCAGGAGTGATACCACGCCAGCAACCACTGTAACAGATTGTTTAGATCAGGGTTGTACTGATAGTGGACTGGTTCCTTAACCCAAACCTGTCCCCAATTTGCAGTATCTGAGTAAACAGTTCCCCTACCGTTCCCATGAATCCAACCCCGAGACTACCCTGGAAAGTAAAAGGTAGTTCCGAGGCATGTGGATGAGTGTGAACAGGGTTGACACCACCAGGAGCGTACTGCAGGATAGCGAACAAGACACATTGCCATCAAGTGCAATCAAGGAACTCTGCCAGCTTGCTGTCTTTGGTTACATTGAGAAAAGTACAGGGCAAGGGTAAATAGTACTCCACACATGCTTGTGAAGGTGAAGAAGCTTCCGAAGCATTGGTGTTTTGTGGTGGTATATGAAGTCGAATAAACTGTCTGGATCACTTGCTTGGACTATTTAAGAAATTTTGGTGCCATTTCTGGAAAGAATTATGTAAACTTTTTGGTTCTTGGAATTAAGATTTTCAGAAGTTCAGACAACTTAATTCCAAGAAAAGCAGTTGGCGATGCTCCAATTATTGGCCGGCTTAATTAACCTAGATTTTCACTATCAGCTGTTCTGTATTTTCTCCAAATGTTATATATTATATGCTTGTGCTCTTGCTAAACAACTACTGAACAAATATGCCTCAAGTTGCTCTAGTTTCTGTAGATTAATTAGAACGGCAATTTGGATTAGTTTTGATTGTTTAAACTCTTCAGCCTGTAGGGACGTAGACAATGTCCATCGTTTTGTTCAATGAATCAACGGAAACAACAAAGACTCGAGTACAGAAAATTATCATGCTTATGTTATTAACCACACTAACTGCTGAAGTGAAGTAACATCAGATCAGTCTTAAGAAGGTATTATTCCTTTATGCTGTCTAATTTTATTGATCTTATACAAAGCAATAGCATGCACGCCTCCGATTTGCACAAGAATTTATTGAGTCCTATATATACAAGTTTCAAACCAACAACATAATAGCAAAACTTGGAGCAAGAGTAAGCAACAGAAGCCTATAACTAAATGGAATTTGGCAAGAACATACTTTTCCTAATAGTGGCTTCCCTTGCCATAGCCCGAGTGATTGTGGCAGGAGATCCGGATATCCTCACGGATTACATTGTTCCACCTCTAACCGCACCAGGTTCAATTAATGGAACCTTCTTCACCTTCACAGGAATGCGATCACTCGTTGGGGCTCCAATTCCCCCATCCTTCACTGTCAAAAAGACAAATGCAGAACTGTTCCCTGCTCTGAACGGACAAAGTGTTTCGTATGCTGTCTTAATTTACCCTCCTAGCTCAGTCAACCCTGTTCACACCCATCCAAGATCAGCCGAGCTCCTGTTTCTGGCACAGGGATCACTCGAAGTTGGATTCGTCGACACAACGAACAAGCTGTTTACACAAACTCTCCAACAAGGTGACATCTTTGTGTTCCCCAAGGGACTTGTCCACTTCCAGTACAACTATGATGCCAATGCTCCGGCTCTGGCCATTTCTGCCTTCGGAAGTGCGAATGCTGGCACTGTTTCGATGCCAAACAGTCTGTTTAATTCAACCATTGATGACGCTGTTTTAGCTCTCTCTTTCAAGACTGATGTTCTCACCATTCAGAAGCTCAAGGCTGGTCTCCATGGCTAGAACACAAGTGCTGAAATTTTATCTGTGTAATTTCCATGACTAATAAGTAATAGCTTTCCTTGTCTTGGAAGCAAATAAAAAACATGAATAAAATTAAAATTTGCCTCCGGTTTTTCATGCCAAAATGATCCTGATTTTAGATAAATACTTCAAAGTTATGTATCAGTACAAATCCTAGTCAAGTTCAGAAAAATTAAATTACTACTCTCAAATAATGATGTGAACCGTCTGCTTTTCTTTATAGACTATCAGTTAAATCAATACACACTTAAACATGCGTCTGACGTAGATTGAAGATCAAACTACTTACATGCAACTACTCACCTTTATCGCTAAACCAAATCAAAATCACTGGTGCACCTAATTTGACAGTGGACACAAAGGGAAGGGAAAATTGCTGTGAAAGACCATCATTGGTGATATCTTGTTTTAGAAGGGTGCATAATAAAATAATAATTTTCATTGGCCATTATGTTATTTACCATCACACTATATATAGAATTCTTTGAAAGTTGGAAAAAAAAACACTATATATAGTATGATAAATAACGACCCCCGCCTTTATCCATCCCAATCCAATTCACTATCTCGCTCACACACACAAACACACAATACGCACCTCCGCCGTTTATGGACCATCTCGGCGGCGGCGCCAACGGTTTCCACTACCACCGCCTCTTCGATCCTCCTCAATCTGCCTCCACCTCTCCACCGGTCGAGCTTTCCGAGCACGAGATTTTCTGCAGTCCTTCCGGCGCCTCATCACCTTCGCAATCCGTCCCCAGCCCCAAACAGACCGTTTCTGCCCCAAATCGGAACGTCCACAACGGAATTTTCGCTGCACTAGTCGATAACATGCAAGCACGGTCTGGATCGGAATTTCACCCCGTGTTCAACCACAAGGCTACAGCATCAGTTTCCTCTTCTTCATCCTCGAATTCTGTAGGTCCATTACGAATGTCGATTCCGAAGAAGCAGGAGAGGGTGCGGATGTTCCATCAATCAGCGCCGGTCAATGTGCCAGTCATTCCGGCTGCATTGCAGCGTAGGGCGAGGGAATTGGAGGATATTATTTCGGAGGATGAATTGCAGGAGGAAGAGGAGAAAAATCGGGCGATTGTTCCGCCTCACGTGATGGTGGATTCGAGACCTTCGCGTATATTGTCGTGTTCGGTGCTGGAGGGAGCTGGACGGACGTTAAAAGGGAGGGATCTTAGACAGGTGCGCAATGCCATTTGGCAAAGGACCGGTTTCATTGATTGATTGATTGATTTGTTAATTTAATGATCGATCTACCGATTTTTAGGTTAAAAGATCGTTCATTTTATCTTTGTTATGGCATTGGAATGAATAATTGACGTTCAAGTAATGTATGTAGACATGTACATATATTGGATTGAACCGATAGGTGATTCTTTCTTATGGTGTCGATTTCGTCTTAGTTTTGTTGTGGTGTGGGGAGAGGGTGTCAAATGTGTAATGTTCAATAAAACAACTCGGCTCATTTTTATTTTTAAGAAGTGTTTACTTTGCGTTCTTTGCTTCCTTGATACAATTTTTGCTACATCACTAATGGAAATTACTCTTCAAATGTAGTGGTAGCATTTGTGCGAATTTTTAACTCGTTCCTTTTGGCTATGATTCTACTATTCACCTTGTGGTTATTGACTTAGTGTGGTACTTAGACAATAGACATAAAAGTGAACTATAAACCAGGAAACATATTATTGTATTATTAAGGCATATGAGGAAGGATAAGCTGAAATCTGAGTTTGTCATGTGTAGATTACAACATATCATTAATGTCCTTTCACAATATTATAATTATCAGTTACATTCTTTTCCTTTTTGGACATGAGATCTGAATTCGTCTTCAGTTCGTGATATTGGTTGAATCCCTGAAAGTCTGTAATGTGATCCCCTGTTTTAGTTTGAGGGTATGCTGTTTGAGGTTCAGACTTCAGACCGCTTACTCGATGATCTAGTTCTGCTTTTTCTGTATCCTCATCTCTGAAAGCTCACGTGTCTTTTTCCTTACGAAAGTTCATCAGTATATCTTCATCTACATACGTTGAGAAAGTTATGGTTGTTATTTAGAATACTGATGAATGCAACTACCTGGGAAAATACAATTTAGAGTGGTAAATGATCTGTTCCATGCAACTCTTTTGCAAGTATACAAGTCTTTATGAATCCTGAATTGTGTCTGTGCAGCAATTACAGTTGGTGCATACAGATAGACACCTAGTTCAGTAATTCAGTTGTTTCTCATCAAATTCAGTTGTGGAGGAATGTGCATCAGAGTCAGACTAATGTTTTTCATTGCTTTTCAATGTCTTTTGCCACTATCAGAAAGCAAGCGGAAAGTAGTAGAAGACATTGCTTAGCAAGTTTCTGCTTAAATTCAATAAAAATCTGTGTTTTTACAAGGCTGTTAACAGCCGTATTTATACTACTCCTATAGCTACAGTTACAGAGCTAAAAACAAACTAATAAGACAACATAGTTGATCGTCCAAGGTCTCTTCCTTAATCTTGAATGTCGGCTAGGTGAAGTCGCTGTCATGGTGGCTCAATTTGATCCGTGACTCTGTGCTCTAAAACCTCGAATTAAGGAAGAAGAAGGTCTTTCAAATTTTCCCGGTTTCTTGTTGGAATATTTGCAGATTGGCCCTTCTTGCCTTCTCTTTCTTTCAGTTCGGCCCCTATACTTCTTTTATCTTTGCACCTGCAACTTTTCATTACTGCAGATTGGTTTATGAAGCTTTCCTTTTTCTCACATTCCCCCTCAAGATGAGTGTATATGTTTTTAACATTCATCTTGGACATAACCAATCTCAAATCGGTTCCTGAAACGGCCTTGGTGAGAAAATCTGCAAGTTGATTCTTGCTTGATACAAACTGTAGTCTTATGGTTCCTTCAAGAACCTTTTCTCTTATGTAATGCACATCTATTTCTATGTGCTTGGTCCTTTCATGCATAACCGGATTTTTAGCCATATGTATGGCGGATTGATTATCACAGTTCATCAGGATAGGGTAATCAATATTTATGTTGAAATCTTTTAACAAGGATTTCAACCAAACTACTTCACAAGCTGTGCTTGCCATTGCCCTATACTCAGCTTCTGCTGATGATCTACTAATGGTTCTTTGTTTCTTGGATTTCCAGCTCACTAATGATCCTCCAAGAAACGTACAGAAACCAGATGTAGACTTCCTTGTATCATGACAAGAGGCAAAGTCTGAGTCTGTGTAACATGTTAGTTCCAAATTGTTTGAAGAGTTCAAGAGAATTCCCATTCCAATGGTTCCCTTGATGTATTTTATGACCTTTTGTATTGCATTCCAATGCTCTTCTGTAGGTTTTTCCATGAACTGACTTAGTATACTCACAGCATAGCTTAAGTCAGGTCTGGTGAGTGTGAGGTAAATTAATTTCCCAATTAATTTCCTGTATCTGGTAGGATCATGGAAGATCTTGTCCTTTTCTTCTCCTTGTTTGATCTTATGATTTTGTTCTATTGGTAGAACACATGGTTTACATGCCAATAGTCCAGATTCTTCAAGGATTTCACTGGCATATTTTCTCTGTGAAATATGTATGCCTTGTCTGCTTCTAGCTACTTCTATGCCCAGAAAAAATTTGAGCTGGCCTAAATCTCTTACTTTAAACTGTTGTTTTAGTAGAGTCTTTAAAGTAGAGATAGTTTGTAGATTGGGTCCAGCTACAATCATGTCATCTACATAAACTAAGATTGCAATGAAACCTTCTGTTTTATTTGTTCTTGTGAACAAAGAATGTTCAGTTTTGGATTGAGTGAATCCCATCTGAGTTAATGATTGAGTTAACTTACAGTTCCATTGTCTGGAGGCTTGTTTAAGCCCATAGAGTGATTTGTGCAATTTTAGCACTTTTTCCCCCTGAATTGAGAGTCCTGGAGGCAGATCCATGTAGATTTCTTCTTTAAGTTCTCCATGCAAAAATGCATTGTGTATGTCCAGTTGTTCTAAATGCCAGTGTTGCTTTGCTGCAATGGCAAGTAGAGTTCTAACTGTAGTCATCTTAGCAACAGGACTGAATGTTTCTTCATAGTCCAAACCAAATCGTTGTGTGTAGCCCTTGGCTACTAATCTGGCTTTAAATTTGTCTATTTCTCCTTTTTCATTGAGTTTGGTCTTGAAAACAAACCTACATCCTACAGGTTTGACCTGTGGTGGTCTATCAACTATGGACCAAGTGTTATTGTCCTCCAGAGCTCTTAATTCAGCTAAAATTGCATCTCTCCAATGTTTACTCTGTACTGCTTCTGCATAGGTCTTTGGTTCTTCCATGAGAGAAAGATTTACAGAGTAAATTTTTTGTTCCTCAGAGAGTTTATGATAACTGAGAAAGTCACTTAGAGGGTATTGTATGTTCATCTGTTGTTGAACATGATTAGTTGTTCTTCCTGGCAATTTGCCATGATGAAAATTCTTTAAATAATTAGGAGGTACAATTTGTCTAGTGCCACGCCTAAGTTCAGTTGATTGGTCATTATTTTCATTCAAAATTTCACCTTCTGAATTTGAAGGTTCAGATGAAGGAGTGATGTTTTCATTTTCACTATCAAGAAGATTTTCTTGTTCATTTCGTGAAGCTGAATCATCTGGTGATTCTTGGTGCTGATTTTCATCACAATCATTATTATGATTTTCTGTTTCAATATTTCTATTGAGACTATGATAATATGGTAGAGATGCACAAGATTGAAGGAACAAGTCACCTGTAGCTGTTGTTCTTTGCAACTCTACTTGCGGTGTTATATCCTCAGTCCTGTATGGGAATGTTTCTTCATGAAACACCACGTCTCTAGATATTATTATTCTTTTGGCAGCTGAATCATACAGCTTGTATCCTTTTGTATTGGGTGGATATCCCAAGAAAATGCACTCCTTTGATCTGTCATTGAACTTATGTCTCTGAACTGCATTCACATACACATGACATAAACACCCAAAAACCTTAATTCTTGAGTAATCAGGCTGTGTATTGTATACAAGTTCATATGGAGATTTGTTGTTCAATTTCACAGAAGGGATTCTATTGATTAAAAAAGAAGCAGTTAACACAGCTTCTCCCCAGAACTTTAGTGGCATGTGTGCAGTTATCATCAGTGCTCTTGCCATGTTTAATAGGTGTTGATGTTTTCTCTCAACAATCCCATTTTGTTGGGGTGTATAGGGACATGATTTCTGATGAATCAAGCCCTTACTTGATATATATTCAGGCATATGGAACTCAAGTCCATTATCAGTTCTTAGTTTCTTTACTTTTATTTCAAACTGTCTTTCTAAGTATTCCATAAAGTTTATCAGAGTGTTTTTCACTTCTGATTTGTTTTTAAGCAAGTGAACCCAAGTCATTCTACTATAGTCATCTACTACAGTTAGAAAGTAGGTTTGTTGATTAATGGTAGGCACAGAGAAAGGCCCCCAAACATCACAATGTATTAACTCAAATTTATAAGAAGATACAGTAGTACTGACAGGAAAAGAAGCTCTCTTTTGCATAGCTTTAGGACAAATCTTACATAGAGACTGATCATTGTTCTTGATCTCAAAAGAAATGGCATCTATAAGAGATAGCCTAGACAAGGGAGCATGTCCCATTCTAAAATGCCAAAGCATATCACTGACTCTAACAGTCAGGATTTTAGGTTTACTACTCAAACTACCAGTACTACAGCTTTTCTTCAGGAAATACAATCCATTCTCTTCATTACTCTGCCCAATCATTCTTAAGGAACCTTTCAAGTCTTTCTGCAAGATTGAACAACCATTTTGGTCAAAAAAGAAGCATAAACCATTCTGTTTCACAGCCTTGCTAATAGACATAAGATTCACTGTAAATGAAGGCACACAAAGTACATTTTTAAGAGTAATGGAGCTATTTAATGCAATATCTCCTATATGTGAGATACTTGCCTTTTGCTGATTAGGTAATTTAACAGAAGCGTAAACATTCTTATTATTTGTAAGCATGTTTTCATTACTAGTGACATGATCACTAGCCCCAGAGTCTATAATCCAATCATTATTTGCAAAAATGCAGTGTATACCTGCATTGTTGGTCTCTGCAACCATTGGTGCTGAACCTCCAGCTTCTGCTTCCTTCATTTTCTTCTTCTTTTGCTCTTCAGCTAGAGCCATCAAGTGATAGAGTTGCTCTTGTGAAAGTTCATACTTTCCTTCTGCAACATTTGTCACAAAACCAGTGTTTTGTGCTTTCTTTCCTTTCTCTGGATATCCATGAATTTTGTAGCATGTGTCAATGGTATGACCTGGTTTGTTGCAATTTGTGCAATACATGCACTTCTCAGTTGAGTGGCCATTCCTTTTGCACTTAGTACAGTACAAAGAGGCCTTGTTTTCTTTTCTCTTAAACCCAACTGCAAGAGCAGTTGAATCAATTTCTCTGCCAACATGGATCTTTACTTCTCTATGTTGTTCTTCTTGAAGAATCATAGAATAAGTTCTGTCCATGCTTGGTATAGGGTCAATCAAAATGATGTGCCCTCTCACTTGTTCATAAGTCTCATTGAGACCCATTAAAAACTTGAACACTTTGACCTTTTCAAAATGAAATTCCAGATTAGCAGTGATGTCACACAAGCAATGTCCACAAGAACATGTTGGTGTTGGGTTGTAGCTATTCAGCTCTTCCCAAAGCCCATTCATTTTTGTAAAGTACTCAGAGACACTCATAGTTCCCTGTTTCAGCCTATCAAGTTCATGTTGGAGCCTGAAGACTCTAACATCTTGTGGCTGTTCATACCTAGATTTGAGCTTATCCCATATCTCTTTTGGTGATGTAATGTAGATAATGGTGCTCTTAATCTCAAGTGTTACAGAACATAGTATCCAAGATCTTACAAGGGTGTTGCATCTAACCCATGCTTTCATCTCTTGAGTACCATCTTCTTGTGGTTTAATCACAGAACCATCAACAAAGCCAAACTTGTTCTTTATTGACAGTGACATAGTCATTTCACTAACCCAAACATAGTAGTTTGTTCCAGTTAGGAGTGTTGTCACTGCTCCAGAAGAAGCATTGTCTGTGTTGGTAAGAAAGTAAGGGCTGTAAGGATCTTCATAGCCTCTAAATGGTTCATTGACCGGAGGATCCATGACTTACAGCAACCTTAAAAGACAAACAGAAAAGTAGAAAAGAAACTACAGATTTTCTACTGCTTAATAATGAATACCAAGAAGAGGAGCTTAGGTAGAACCTTGCTCTGGTACCATATCAGAAAGCAAGCGGAAAGTAGTAGAAGACATTGCTTAGCAAGTTTCTGCTTAAATTCAATAAAAATCTGTGTTTTTACAAGGCTGTTAACAGCCGTATTTATACTACTCCTATAGCTACAGTTACAGAGCTAAAAACAAACTAATAAGACAACATAGTTGATCGTCCAAGGTCTCTTCCTTAATCTTGAATGTCGGCTAGGTGAAGTCGCTGTCATGGTGGCTCAATTTGATCCGTGACTCTGTGCTCTAAAACCTCGAATTAAGGAAGAAGAAGGTCTTTCAAATTTTCCCGGTTTCTTGTTGGAATATTTGCAGATTGGCCCTTCTTGCCTTCTCTTTCTTTCAGTTCGGCCCCTATACTTCTTTTATCTTTGCACCTGCAACTTTTCATTACTGCAGATTGGTTTATGAAGCTTTCCTTTTTCTCACAGCCACATTTCAAATCTGCATGTCATTTCCATACACTTTATTGATCCATAGTGATACTTATGTAGTATCTATAGTTATGTTCTGAGTCCATATGTATACACTTCTGTTGTACACATATTTGGTCCATCATTGTATCTGTTCTGTGATTCACTTGGTGTTTGGTGAAGCGCAAGATGTCCGTATCTTTGCACCACCCTGCTCTGTTTTCTTGTTCTAGCTAGATGGTTATATGAAGTTTCACCGAATTTTGCAAAGAGGTCCAAGTTAATTGGAAGTTCCGTACTGGTAAAAATGCGATATTGGATGCATCTGAGTTTATTTGATTATGGAGTGTCCTCGGGTACATGGTGTGTGCTCGGTAGGTCACATTTAATATACTAATAAAGAGTGGTTTACGCAATACCTCTCAAGTTTTCTCTATACAATGTGGTGAAGAGGAGAACTGTGGGTATAGCCTATTTATGCGCGAAAGGAAGAGTCTGGAGATATTCTTTCCTTAACGTGTCTTCGACTTACTCTATCTCAAACAACTTTTTTGTTTCAATACTTCATCTTTCGAATGTTTGCATTTTAATTCAGTCTGAAATTGATTCATGTAGAATTTTGTGTCTTTTGCAAACCCTAAAGCTACTGTAGGTATGTTTCTGGTAGTTCTTTTCATAACATAAAAATGAAAGCAGAGTAAAAAGAGGACTTGCTTTGAAATTAAATACTGATATTTTTTGGTGTTGGAGATGACATTAAGCAGAACGAACTCTGGAAATAGCCTTAGGTTTGCCAAATCACACAATATTCTTCATGACTCAATTTCAGACTGAAAACTAAACTGCAAACATTGAAAAAGATGAAGTACTGAAACAAAGAGGTGGTTTAAGATTGAGTAAGGGTAAAACTCAGTTCACCTTAAATTGAGTTCAGGTTCATGTGAGATTTAGTCGTCTAAGGTTGCACCGTTGAAATTTATATTTGAAATAAGTTCAGTCCAGACTCATATAATTCAGTTCAAATTATCTCTCGTTCAGTTTAGAGATTTTCAGTCGAGATGAATAAAACCTAAGTCAACAGAAGGAACGTTTACTATCTCCAGACTCTCCCTTTCGCCATAAATAGGCTAATCACATTAATTCACATAGTAGCTATCCTACTGTTACCTCTCACACTGTACACAGAAACTTGGCTAGATGCTGTCATAAATTAACCACTTATTACTAAAACTACATGTGACCTACCGAGCATTTATCACAAGTCTGAAGTCTTTGTAATTGATGAATACCAAACTATACATATTTTATCCCCTATTTTATAATGCTAATTAAAGGGCTGACTCGAACTTTCTGCTGGTATACGTAAGATGATCCTCCAGCTACATGTGCTAATATAAGCAAGAAAAGATAGTGACATATCAAGTCCACACACATAGAATCTACTTGCATCTGCATTGAAAGCTATTGAAAGCTTGTAGGGATGCAGATGGTCATTAAGTTTTGGAATGTGACCTCCCATGTCGTTCAATTTGGTTCACAATCTGAGATAGTTTGTTTGCAGGGACGGCTTTATCAGAGGCCGATGCTTATCAAACAGACTGCTCTTAAATGGTAATCACGACAAAAATCGATTATGCATGCTGACCGCCAATAAGCCTTTTGATTTGAGCTATTCTGTACATCTTGTCCGAACAGAAGAGATAACAATGTGTATAGAAATAACTCTCTACGTCCCACACAACTTTACTCGTTTTTTTTGTTGAAATTATCTAGGTCTAGCAAACTTCAGTTTCTCTGTAACTAATTCACTCTTGATTCTCCCCAATTGAATCTCCGATCAATCAATCACACAATCAAAGCAATCAAACGACACAGGATTTACGTGGTTCAGTTACAGACGTAACCTACATCCACGGAGAGCCAAGAATCACTTCACTAAAC
>JAYMSL010001658.1:0-16407 GCA_036897195.1 Plantago coronopus
ATAATCTATTCGTCAGGATCCTGAGCGATTCGTCAGGACCCCTGACGAATAGTATTCGTCACCGTTTTTGGTCAGTAAACGGGTGTTTTCTTGTAGTGTTAGGAGGGTGGAAAAAGTGGGAGAAACTACATTGGGAAAGTGGAGAAAATCACTTGGAACTTCCCTCAGGTAGTTCCGGCAGACCGTGGTGCAGGCCGCGACGTCCTACAATTACAATTGCTGGCAAAAATTTTGCGTTGCAGCCTTCAAAATTCTGGCCACAGCCTCTACCGGGGGAAGAATTTACCCCCTATGTCTTCTTTAAAGGTGTAGATGATAAAGTCATCCACTCATCCTTCCATTTCCATTGAGTTTCTCAAATCGAAATATGTATGAAGTAGTTATTGTAACACCCTTATACCTATAGACGCAATTAGCGATGAGCTAATATGCTTGAATGTGTGCGGAAGTGAATAATTAGAATTACATTTAGAATAATTACACATACATCCAACAATAAACACATTCTAATGCTAAGAGGAGAGAATCCTCCATTTTTTACAAACATACATGATATCTCGATATGCAAATAATGAGATGATAATGAAAGACTGAAAACCAGTCGCTGACCTCTGACCTATGCTTTAACCGCTATATGCAACTCTTTTTACATGGTCACCGTCAATTATAGCTATAGAAATACTCGTAAAAGGATGAGTTGCGGTCTCAATGAGTATAATAAGTAACAAGCTATTTAATAACCAATATGGTATTATCGGATTGTGCTTCTTCATTTTCACAACCTATGACAAGAAAAAGAAAATAAAAATGAGCAAACAAAAAAAAAAGAAAGAAAAGAAGAAAGAGAAATGGAGAATGAACCATGGATGTATATAGATGGATCGATGTTTTATTGTTTTATTAATCCATCTTGCAAGGGCAAGAAGCAAGAAGCGACTAGCTATCAGTGCTTCTCGAGCGAGGACTTCCTTTGACCTAACTAACTCATTTGAACTTTCCCTCTTTTCTTTGGATTTGCTTTCGAAAGTTTTTGAGTTATCCATAGATAAGCTGATTTCGACACTATGCCCATATTTTTTTTTCGTAACTCGTAAGTGATTCCAAATAAGTGACATTCAATCAAGAACGACAACTTCAACATCATGATGAATTGCAAATGGAGCTGGAAGCTCCGCCATCCTCAAGCTCCATTAAAAACAAAATGAGCAGAGCTTTTTTTATTTGCTTTTGCAAATTCTTTTAAAAAATTGGGATAATTTTGAGATTAATTATAAATTCGAGATTTTGTTTATTATTTTTCCCGTTAGTTAAGGGTAAACTTATATTGTTCGCGACTTAGTGTCGTTTCTAAATATAACTTTAAATTTTTATTTTTTTAATTTTCTTTTTGTGAGTACTTCAAATTTTCAAGTAGCCCGTTAGTTTCTCATAAATAATAAATTTTTTTCGCAAATTAAAGTGCAAAATCAAACATTGTAAGAGTGTAGGGACCAAAAATGAAATCAGCCAAAGTGGAGCTGTGAATGCAGTCCACCTGTATGTCTGTATTCCGAGGGTTTAAGAAATGAGAAGAAGGAAAACACTCACACTCACTCACTCCTAGCAGAGAGGGAGAGTTTGGCGAAAATTTGGGGCCAATTTTGCATGCTTCCATGGCGGAAAGCAAGCGAATCCGAGTTCTCTTCAAAGACGATGACATTCTCACCGATGCACAGAAGTCCGAGGGCTTGAATCGGAGCTGGCTGCTGTTGAAACCTCCACAGCAATACGCTACCGTTTCCGACGTCGCTTCTCACCTCCTCCACACTTTCCAGCTCCATCAATCCTGTCCTCACGGCCTTCAACTTTCTGTAATTTCGGTTTCCTTTGCTTCTGTTTGTTTGATATAGTCTGATTTCGTTGTTGTTGATTAGGTGCATATAATGTATTGATTTCGTTGTTAATCAAGTGCATATAATTTGTTGATTTCGTTGTTGATTAGGTGCATATAATGTATTTGATCGATTTCTTATTGCTGGATTTTTTGTTGTTGTAGATATCTGGTTATGTGTTACCGTCTTTCGAATCGACTATTGTTTTGAAGGAGGATGAGATTGTCAGGTTGGTTTGATGGTGACATGGTGTACATTGTGGTTTTATATGAGTTTATGTGTACATTTAGAATAGACTGTCATTTTGATCCATGGTTACTGTTTTTTTGAGGTTAGAGTAAGGAAGAGGAGGAATGTGTTATCGATAGAAGGTAATCATGATACTGCATGTAGACTAGAGAAATTGGAGGCTGGGAGACGAAAGACTGTTGTAGATAGCGGTGTATTTCTGTTGGCAAATGAGGAATTTGAGAAAGAGAAGGGAGGTTATGAGAGTGATGATGCGGAAGAGGACGAAGATATGTTGGATGATGCCGGAGGTTATTCAGGTGGAGATGCGGAAGGGAAAAAACGGAAAAGGAAGGCGGTTGAGAAGGTTCCGCGCCCCAAGTATGTTTTGCTATTTAGACTTGATTTAGATTTTACATGTCGTAGTTTTTCAGTTTCTTTGTGTTTTAATGACATTGGATTAATGAAACTGACCTTTTATTTACCATGTAATTTAGGAAGAAGAAACAACGCTTGGATACTCCCATAGATGTGAACGGTGTTCATATCAGAAACACAGGCACCTCTTCTCAAGGTGGAGCTTCTGCGAAAAAGAAGCCACTTTCGAAGAAGGAGAAACAAAGTGATTCTAACTCTGAAGACAGTGACAAAAATATTGAAGAAAGTGCTAAGATAAGCGAGGAGTCTGAAGATGGTGATTTGCCAGCTGTAAAACAGTAAGAGCAAAATGGAACATTCTCCATTTGATGCAGCTACTTGATAGGCTCTTCACATTGAATGTGTTGCGTTCATTTTTTAAGTGCTATTCTTCGCATTGAATGTGTTGCATTAATTTTAAGTGCTATGACCAAGACAAACTTAAGCAAATTTCTTCAGCAGGGATATGTGTGATTGACTGATTTTATCTTCAAATTTTGCCCTTCAAGAGTATGAAATTAATTCTAAAGGGGTACCATGGATAACTTTGTGTTAGCATACAAAGGATGCCTTGCTGAGCAGGATTTATCTTGGTACAGTTATGTTTACAATATCAGTTTCTTGATTCAAACATGATAAGAATATAAGCAGATCATGCTGTCAACAAACTGCTACAGGGTTCTGAGTCTATATGCACTTGCACTTACAAACAGGAGTCTCGTGTAGGCGCTCAATTATATGTAGTGTATATTCTATAAGTATATTATCTGCTTGAAGAATTGCATGATGTTGTAGGTGCTCGTGTTATGTTATACATTACCACCCGCGTGCAACTTATTGAATACCTTTATTTCGCACTCGTGTTTACAGAAATGCGGAAGCTCAAGATAATAGCAAAGACACCGAGAATGCCAAAGTTATCCCTGCAGATACAAAAAAGGTGATCCCCACTGTCATTCATATGAAAGCAATATGCTTAACGTTTTTGCCTTTCAGTTGATTGATTTTGGTGGTAAACTACTCAAGATAATCCAGTCTTTTTTTTTCCGGTTGTATATTGGAGTATAATACCTGATATTTCGATATCTCACTAACTAATCTGAGGAGCTTGTTTGGAAAGAATCTTTTGAAACTCTTAACAATTATTTCAGTCTAACAATTTCACGTCATCACCATTTGCAGTTACTTATAATTGGCTTACCCATTCCATTTTGGCCAGTGAATGAGAGATGTATCTTTGTCATTTAACTATTCAAACTTGTTTTGGGAGAATACTATGACCTGCATAAGTATATTGCCATCATCTTAATTACTTGTCTTCAAAATTTTCATGACTTAGTTCTTTCCTGATTCCTGTTTCTTTGGCTACAATAAGCGAAGCTAAGATACTATCTTTCTGGAAAACGTGCAGGGCCCAAGCAGAAGTGCTAGGAGGAAGTATGCCAAGAGGAAGTGGTTACGCGAAATGACAAAAATCCAGAAGGAGAATGCAACATGTGAATCGGAGGGTCTTGTAAGAAACCAAGTACCTGATAGAACTCTACAGAGACAAGTTACCTCAAGTTTTGATAGATACTGACCCACTTAATTTCGCAGAAAAACTGGAAAGAAGACCATGCTAAAGGTTGGAAAAATAAATATGAGAAATCAAATAGACCGGTAAGTAAACATTCCATTTCTTTTATCTCCTATGTTATTGAAATGAAAAACTAATACCCAGATTTACAGAGGAAGTGGAAAAATCAAGGAGCTGATACGGAAAGAATGGAAGAGGATGGCCAACCAAAAGGACTGGTGGGTTATCACCTTTACTAAAGCCATCTCTTTCCTTGATTGTTATTCGTATTCACATGCACTGCTTAATATGCAGCTACACTGGAAGGAATCACATGATACAGTTGTTAAGGGAAGAAAACATCAATTTCAGCACCAGCCTGTCTCTTTTCATCAACTTGCATATCAAGATGTATCTCAGTCAATATCTGCTTCTGAGAAAATTAGTAAGGAAGCTGAAGCCATCGTGAAAGAAGCTATCCAAGAACAAATGAACCGATTTCAGAGTGGTGAAAAGACAAATCAGAATGGTGATGTACGTGAAGAATCAGATCCAGATGATAGCATGCATGAACTGGCGGATGAACGACATGGCGAAAAGCCAAATCAACAAAATGGTGATGCACCGCACCAAGCAAATGAAAATGGTGATGCATCTGAACAGTCAAATAAAGAAGATGACGAAACTGAAGTTGTTCCCATTGTAATAAGGCCAGGACACATACGCTTTGAACCCTTGGAGACAGGTTATGCACACATTCTATTTACATTTCATGTTTAGTTTCAGTCATATGGGTATGGTGAAGATTAAGTTGATCTGCAGCTATGTCCCGAATTTTCATTTGAACAGGGGATTTATGAATATGAATTATGATTCTCGGTAAAAAAAAAAATCTGTTTAGTAAAAGTGTAAAACGGTATTGTTATTTTGTCTGCAGGACATGTGTCTTTCCAAATAAAATAAAATAAAATTCTATTAGCTCTTATATTGATAATGAATAGCCATTCCGGATTCTTCTCATTCATGACGTTAGTAATATTTACACTACATCCTGAAATGTGCTTATACTTGTTCAATCTTCAGAATTACATTTTTAAAAAGATAATTGTTCTGTGACATGAAATTCTTCACTGTCACATTCTCCTCTCTTTGTATTGGTACATTAAGTCAACGTATTACCTCTTCGTTTTCCAGCTTAACGTATTGCCTCCATGTTACACACTTGTTAACCCTTGTATTGATCGATGCAGGTGAAACTGTCCAGCAAAAGAATGCAGCTTCGGTATGTTTATTGTCTATATTTGAGAGGCCTGGTTGCATCTAAATTATTAGAAAAAAGAAACCTTCTCCAATTTGTGTCTATACTTGAATTAGGACAAGAACTCCTGATCGTCTCGTATGCAATCTTGTTAGTTCTGGTAGGTTACGTACTAAAGTTTAATCGTTATAGCACATAGTCTTACTGAATCCATTTTCCTTTGGTGCATGATCAAGCTGAACTGAAGTACTGAACACATTGTTTGTCTCGTGTGTGATGTGGTTCATTAGGTTTTCTGGCAAAAGGTTGCTAGTTTTAGGCTCTTAGAAGTTTGTATATTCTAACATGAAATTAGTTTCCTATGAATTTAAGCGGTTATATGCTAATTTTCACTGAAAAAGGTTTGTGTAGTTGATTCTGGAATTGTGCTATGTATTTACATACCATTATTTGGGTGTGGCCTGGTTCACCCCTAGTATTTACCTATTTTCTGAACACCGAATTGGTATTTGCGCGAGTCATACTACGCCAACAATTTAAGCAGAGCGCTCTGTAATTCTGTTTATGATGTCATCCAAATTTATGCCTTTGTTGCTCAATGTATATAATTTGGTTTTCTTGTCAGGACTCTTTCCAGTGGAATGGAATTACAAGCAAGAAGAAGGGCCAAAAGTGGGGAACAGAAAAGTATTCTGCCGCATCACGGAATGACTATAAAAACTCAAACAAGGACCAATCTGAATTACCAAGTCGCAAAACAGACTCAAACAAGGACCTATCTGAATTACCAAGTCACAAAACACAGAAACAACCACATGAAGAAATTGATTTTGAGAAGCTTCCTCCTCTTCCCTGTGGGCCCAAGGTATTTTCTATTCCCCTTTCTTTTGTTGTTCTTTTTCTATTATTGCCTCCATCCTTGGAATAGCTATAATTGTCTGACATGTAAATACATCTATCTACGCCACAACTCACAAGGGTGGGTAAGGAACTCGTGGTATTTTTCTACCAACGTTTCACCAGTCTTTCAATTTTCCTATCTTTCTCTTATAGATGTTTTAAACAATTCAATACTTGGGGTTCTAAGTGCCGGTTATAATTTAAAAAACATTAATCTCTCTCATCAAGTTTGTCCTTGGTGCAGGTAGGAGATCTCATTGCATATCGTTTACTGGAGTTATCATCTTGCTGGACCCCTGAGCTTTCGGAATTTCGAGTATGTCTGATTTCTCACCAGAATACACATAATATTTCCAATTAAAGTTCAGCACTAGTAACAAGGTTTCAAATTATTCGTGTTCTTGAATGAAGGTTGGAAAAGTAACCAGCTACAATATCAGATCCAACAAAACTGTGTTGGTGCCTGTGCCGGAATACCCTATTTTTTCTACGACAGAGGAAGATGAACATCAAGAACCAGATAACTCCCTTTACAAAGAAGATGGTTCGTTGGAGGTAATGTGTTCTGATCATGAACATCATTTTACTCTTTTCACGAAGCTAAATGGAACAGCTACTTTGATATCATTTTACTCTGCCTATCTTGTTCAGATTGATTTTTCAGCCCTTATTGGCGTCCGCATCTTACAAGGTGAAAGTGCTAAAGAAAGAGATGAAGTCTCTACTGAGGTCCAGGAAAGTACCTCTAAGTGGGAAAAAGCTCTAACACCGGTGTCTTCTAGCAGCAATCCCCAGCAGCTGCCCTTGGAACCGGTTGCAGGTATGTATTGTTCCCTATATTGTTGCAAACCCTGTTGTTATCTAGTTGTCTAATTATTTGCCTGCTTGGTGTAGTATCAGTTATAGGGACTGGAGAATCAAACCAAGGTAAAGCAACACTTTCTGCAGGTACTTCATATTTCTTCCGTAGAATATAAATGTCTTGCAATGTATTTTCACCCTGTTACAGATTATAAATTTTGGCCTTTGCAATCCCCTCGGAACAAGTGACTTGCTAGGTTTTGGATGGAAATGTTCATTTTCTTAATCTTTTTGGCAATGAAACGTTTTGCAGGAAATTGTAGTGTGAACCTGTGGGATGAAATCAGTGAGGCACTGAGTGCAAAGAAGGATGAGCTAGCGAAGGAAAGCAGCTGGGGCAAACCTTCCAGTACAATGCAATTATCTCAGATCAGTAGTTTCAGTAAAAGTTTCAGTAAGAAGCCCAAGTTTGTACAGCAATCACCTATGAGGGGAAAGAATTCCAAGAATGGACAGCAATCTCCGCAAAATAGCTGGGGAAAGAACGCGAAGAATGGACAGCCATCACAGGAGAACAGTTCGGGAAAGCAGAATTCAAGCCGTAAACCCTGGTCTTACAAAGCTCTGAGAGGCAACGGCCTTGGGCAGACGATGTCCATGCTAAGATCAAAAAATGATGTTTGAGGATGGGATTGGACTATTTAATTCTCATATCGGACTTTCTGTGTCTCAATGTCTGTTTTGCTCACCTGTCCATGAGTAGGTATATATCCGGGCCTATGGAAAACAAAAAGTTGCTAAAATGTTTTGTTGTAAATTCTGGCATGGCAATCATAGTGAGATGAACCAGTTTTAGTTATGTGATGCCTCGGAGTCCTTAACTGTTAGCTGGCGAGTGATCGGCTAGAGTTCATATCATCGTATGTACGGCTCAATCTTCCCAGTGTTAGAGATTTTGCATGAGTACAAGAAATCATGTATGCAGATCATCTTTTAGCAGAAATAAATGCTTGTGTGGTCGCTAGATTCATGATGCAATTTAAGTTCTCAAAATGAACTGTGTTATGAGGGTTCATTTGTTTGTATTGATGTATTTACAGTGTACGAAGGAAAAAAAAGAAGTCGTCAAATTGGATTTTGAAAGCACAAAAAACCGAACACTATCTGATTGATTGGCATAGAGTTAACCAGTGTTAAGGTTGTCGTAACCTAATTTTGTACCTTTTTGGTGTTTGACATGGAGTTAGGGTCATTTTCGCTTTAACCGAATTTTACTCCCATTTTGTACCTTTATCTCTCACTAGTCCACTATCTCATCTCTCCTTTGTTCCTTTCCACTCTAACTCGTACTAATTCTTAAAAACACTAATACCATACCACAAATCACATTGTTCTACATAATATTCCCCACCTCAATTTTGATATTTTTCCCCATTTATCAGTTTCGTTAACTTAATTTTCTTAATTTTTATACCAATCAGTCAATATGGCATCGGTTTCTCTCAGTAAAGATGTTGATTAATCCAAAATATAGAGATCAACACAAACAAGAATAGGGTGTTGTTGCTCCGGTAGTGAGTCAATAGAGAACGAGTACTACATTTACGATTGTATCAATTTACATTAAATTCTATGAACTAAACCGAAGCAATCTGAACTGAACAAAATTCATTTCAAGTATAAAGTTAAAATTAGTCAAACCTGAACAGAACTGAATTTTGAAAAAAACCCGGAAAAAGAAGTTGTTTCCGAGAGAAACGCCACCAGGTGTGATTCTCGCTCTATTTTTTTTGCCCAAAACATGAGAAGCAGGGCGGGCACTTTACAACCAGGGTCATCATGCAGTTCAGAAGCAGGATAGAAAAACAGAACCAATATAATTGCATTTTGTACGAATTTTTATGATCGAAAATTTTATTTCCTGTGCCCAGAGTCTTGTACATTTAAAAATGGGATTTCTTCTTTTACTATGTATCTCACAAGCAAACCAAACCAACGCCTTGTTCTGCTTTGGAATGCCGAATGCAGCTTGGTACAGCAGCAGTCATCGGTTAACAAACCAAAATTCTTATACACCATTATATTACCTTACATTTGCTTGAACGTAATCATCTTCAAAATGGCAGGCCTATTGAGATAAAAACTTCAAATGCTCAAGGAGCTGCATCGGCTCCTCACCTTCCTTGACTATCTGAGACCGAAAGAGAAAACAAGCAAACTTTACTTCACATTGGAACTCCATGCATAAATTCTAATAAAAGAGCATAAATTTAACTTGATCATTGATATAGAATTCAACAGATTCTAGTGATTTTAACATAATTTTTTACAAAAATCAACACATATACAAGACAGTTCGACTGTGTGAAATCATAGACAATATATGACAGAAGAAATACATTGTCATTTAAATTTCGAACATGATAGTATACCTTAATTAGTTCTTAGATTCCCTATATTATTTTATTTTGGCGTGGCGGCCTGGTGGCCGCCTGACATGTCTTTTTGCCAGTACAAATACTACTGCTCAATTAATAATCCAAGAGAAGGACTTTGATGAAATATCAGGAAATCATGGAGTGCTTAAAGAGGAAAATTATACTTGGGAATTGGGATATTATAATGATAATTCAAGACACATTTTTCCTAATAAAAGTCCAAGCCACCAGTACTGAGAGGTTGTGATTTTCACGTAGCAATTGGATTTACTAAATCAGCAATCATAGTAGATGTATCGAAACGCATAATAATTAAACCAAAATACACACCCACAACCACTTGTTAGGTAACTAAAATTTCCATGAAGTTTACTCTTAAGTATGGCAAAAGTAACATTATAACAGGCTAGACGAATTAGACATGCTGATAAAAATAGGGGTAATGTCGGAGAAAATTTTCCTATATGTACACTGCTTTCGATCACGAATTATTTAACATCAGACAGAGCAAAAACACTTCCCTAAATTCAAATAAATGATCACTACGTAAATCTGCTAATTATACCAATAGTATCCATGGATATGTTGATTCTATAACTGTTCGAGACTTGCGGTCCCTTGATAGTGAAATAAATCAATGCAAGATTTGTACATGTAATAATAGCACACATAATAGTATAAAATTTATATCATATATCAATAATGTCGAACACAAATTAGATTCACTGTTACTGTGACAAACGGTACTAGTCACGTTTATTGTCTAGATACCATAAACAATATATGTGATGTTTATATATAAAATACAAAAATCCCATGTTCGTGTGATTGGTTTTCATTCTCTTTTATTGGCTAAAATCTATGATAGTCATAAAAAACACAAATGCTTGATTCCATTACTATCCACACAAAGTGCGCTAGAGTTACGTACATTATCCACCAGCTAGCAATATGCGAACTAATTTCATGTAAGCACTACTAATCACTGTAACTGAAGTGGTGAACATAAATTAGCAAAAGCACACACTTGATTAAGGAAAAACCAGCATAAACCTTAGCTTCATTGTTTAAAAGACAGCACAAAATAAATCAGATATCAAATGTATTTTCAAAGAAGAGAATAAAGTACCTGAATTTGAGTATCCATGCTCAAACCGTTTTCAGCAAGAAGGTTTCGACCAACTGATTCGAAGCACTGAGTATCTTCAAATTTACATCCATTACCAGTCAGCTGACTATGACTTCCGTTTGATGCCACGTCGCCCCCTATCCACACATACAAAACATCAGCAACTTTTGTTCCAAACCTCAGAGTGGGCGCAAGTACAAGATAAATGGATCTAGAATCAAGGATTTCGCTACGCATGTCCATCTTATGCATTGAAGGCCACTTGTAGAATGCTATTTTAGCTACTTGTGCCACTTTGTTAGTTATATCATCTGAATGGCTAAATTTAGCATACTTGTTTGCAGACTCCAATAAAGCGCCATCATAGTCGACCGAAAAGCTAGTTGCTTCTTGAAGTGGATCTTGTCCGTACATCTCAAAAGAAACCTCACGGACTAGGTTCATGCTTTGATGACTACCCTTTGCATCATCTTCCAAGTAACTCGTCAGGCTTCCAGACTTCTGAGATGCTTCATCAATGGAGGGCAAGATCATTCGGGGTGGAGGATGGCCCCTACGCACTGCTAAAGAGGGTAAATTATCTCCACCTTTCAAACAGGAATCTCTAGCCTTCACAGTATAACCAGTAGACACAGTCTCTTCTTGGGAACAGAGAGTTGCGTTATCTAAACACATACTATCCTCTATTGAACCAGGATTCACTTCAAAAGAACCATTTTTACAAGGATACATATCTTTTGATTCTAGCCCGTGAGGTGAAGGATGAGCAGATAAAAATGATAAGTCAGACCAGTTAGATGATGAGGGTGAGAACGTAAATGAACTTGAATTGTCAGAGGCTGAAGGTGAGATTGATGGTGATCTTGAACCAGAATCTGGTTTACTAACAAGAAAAGCAGAAAAAGAATCCACCAAACTGAAAGACGGCGATCTTGACAGTGAAGCATCGCACGTAGTAGTTGGAAAGTCCACTTCTTTTATGTAAGGCGGGCTGCCAGTTACATACGAAGCAAAAGAATCCGGCGAATCACATTGACTACTCGAACACGTTGATGGTTCGACTGAGGGAGCAACATCCTCGACCCTTCCGCATAATGGCAATACACCAAACGTTCTTTTAGAGGAACTGATGAATTCCTTCATTATGCCACTAGTAAACTTTCTCCTCAATCTATACCAACCGTTCTCTCTAGCAGGAAGACACGTCTCAGATTCCGTTTCTGACAGAGGGAAAGGAGGTACAACACCACCAGCGAGTGCTCTATGAAAGATTTCAAAATCTACATCATACTCATCTAGCTTCCTCTGACCCGCAGCCATCTTTTCCTCTACTGACTTCCTGTGAGCATCATCTACTGAGCTTATGTTGTGGCCGAGAGCATCCCAAAATTCAGATGTCTCTTCGTCTTCTTTTAGAGTTGAAATTGAACCTTTAACACTTTCATACCGAAAAATTTGGGAGGCAGCAGCTCCAGCATTTTCTGACATCACAGGAGAAGAATACTTCCCAATCCAAACATACAAGGCAGTAGGAATGTGAACAATGAAGGCTCCACGAGAGTCAAGCTTGTCAGGACCTGGCTCACATAGCATCTTAGGGACAAGATGTAGAGGATCATATGGTGAGTGAGGTGCCATCCGATACATTCTAAGCACAGAACTTGGGCTTGCAGGCATTGCATGGACACGCTTCTGGCACTGTAAAAGTTGGCAAGCAAATCCCAAATTTGGATTAGTAACTCCTCTGGCTCCTTTAACAAGCTGGAACGCATCATCAAAGCTCTGCCCCTCTTTCCACATAAGATACGCAATGACAAGCGAGGTTGAGCGGGACACGCCCTGACAACAATGCACAAAGACACGTCCTCCTTGTTCTCGAACTTCTTCAAAATAATCAAACACATCATAAAAAATACTGGTGATATCCTCAGAGGGGTTATCATGAAGCCAAAGAGTCTTATATACAAGTTCACTTTTAAAATACTCTGGGCAAACGAAACCAACACAGTTCAGCACATGAGTTATCCCATTCTTACGGAGGACTTGTCTATTTTTGGCAATAGCATCACTTCCCAAATATATATGATCCAAAATCCTTGAGCATTCCTTGTCAAAAAAGGCAAGTTTGTCTTTCTTAAACTCGAACACTCTTAAAGGCTGGTCTGAAGTAGAAGCTTCCCGGGGCGTTACTGGTCCAGACCGAGTACCAGGAGTACACGGAGCATTCGGCCAAACGCCAAGATCATCTGATCCAGCTTTCGGCCACTCCTCAATGCTTGGACGCACTATAGAAAGGGGCTGAAGTGGGGGCAAACAAGCCCTTGCTTTGCTGTTCCATAGAGGCTTAGGGTTATCTGAGTTTCTAGGTGGACGTTCACTCCACGAAACAGAACGAGAGTACTTCTTCCAACTTCCTGGTGACGGCTGATCCTTGTCTTCTTCCTTCAACATTTCAACTTGCTATAAACCTGTACCTCTACAAACAAAACCAATAAAAACAAAAATGAGTATGATACCATAAAATCAAACCCAGTGAAATATCAATTGAGAATTATAACCTGAATCAACAGTGACATGAAAATCTAGTCTTCAAACCAATCAAGTTGAAATATTTCTAGAAATGCAACAAAAACCAATACAAACAAAATTATGATACCATAAAATCAAACCCAGTGAAAATCAGTGAGAGTCATCACCAGAATCAACAGTAACATGAAAATTCAGTCTTTAAACCAACCAAGTTGAAATATTTCCCCAAATGCAATAAAAATCAATATATGGCATCATACTATTTGTTAGAATAATGGTTTATTTTAGCCAATTTTCTCACCCAAAACCCTTGACTAAAAGATTCAAAGTTTGAAAAATCAAAGAGAAATACTACGACCCAGTAAAGAAAAGGCACTAGACATAGCTATCAAGTGGACAATAATTCAACATAAACTGCAAAGAAACAGTAGCCATAAACAAAAGAATATGAATAATAATTAGGAAACATTAAATTCCAAGATTATGGAAGAGAAAGAAGACGGCTTACAAGAAGAAGAAGGAGGCCAGCAAGCATTCGATTTGATTAGCAGTGAGCAAGTAAGCATGGGGAGAAACAGAAATAGAAATAGAAGTGAAATCAAGTGTTCCTTGAAAGGGCAAAGAATGGAGAAAGATGAGTTGAATTCAACAGTCAACACAAAATGAAAAAAGCAGTAGTACTACTACATACTAGTGTGGGAGGGCTGTGTGGTACGTATGTTGAGAGAGAGAGAGAGAGAGAGAGAGAGAGGGACAGGAGGAGAGAGAGAGTAGTAGCAGGTGAAGCGAAAGCAAAGACCCAAATTACATGACACAGCTCGAAGAATTCAGTAATCTGTTCTGTAGTAGATAGATACTAGATGAAGAAGAAGAAGAAGAAGAAGAAGAAGAAGAGCATAGACCCGGTCAAATCAAACTTATAAAACTTTGTATTTTTTATTTTATTTTCTTTGAGTCGGCAAAATATTTTTATTAAGGAACGAAACTAAAATTACAGACTATGTATGAGACATACACAAATTACGCATGAGTTTTACAAAGTTTGGTTTTCGAGTCAAATTTTAAAAATTGTACCGAATCAACTAAAGAATAAGTCAAGATTAGTTGTTATTTGTTTCAATTTAAATTTAGCTGAATTGTTCAGTTTAGGTCCGGTCGATTCAAATTTGTAATTCACTTCAATTCAGATCACTTTATTCAGTTAATAGATTCTCAGATGAATCAAATAGAGTTCTTAATTGAGCAATCAAAATGATTTGTGTTTGAGTATTGGTTAAGTCCTATTTTTATTTAACCCATCAAAAATTAAAATAACCGAACTCTTTCTATCACTCTACTCTATAGTTATCTCTTCCCACCTCGCTCACATCCTTGCAGAAATATTACTACTAAACCTAAACACTATCTCATTTAACCAAACTGCGGTTTGTTATTCCTGGTTATGGTTTACTTAACACAATGTCTTTTAACCGACCTTTAATCCATTGTCAACAGTCAATTATAATTTCTCATTCCCTCCAAAAGTTTTTACAAAGTTTAGTTTTCGACTCAAATTTTAAAAATTGTGTTTGTTTTATGATACTAAAAAAATACTTTTCGGGATTAACAAAATTTAATATCTTTTTAATGAAAAACATCAATATTCTTAATTCCAGAGAAGTGTCCTTATAACAGATTTCATTAAGGGGGAAATTACAAATATAATTAGAAAGACAGTTCACAATTTTCTGTCCAAGGGTGGAAAAGAAGTCTTAATCAAATCTGTCCTCCAAGCCATTCCAACCTATGTCATCAGTTGTTTTAGATTGCCTGAATATTTACTCCAAGAAATAGATTCCTTAATTGCAAAAAATTTGGTGGGGTAATGGGTCGCAAGATAAAATTCATTGGGTGAGTTGGAAGAAACTCTGCAAATCTAAGAGGGATGGCGGTATGGGTTTTCGGGACTTAAGTAGTTTTAATCAAGCTATGCTCGGGAAACAAATTTGGAGAATCATTCAATTTCCAAATTCCTTACTTAGCCGTGTTCTTAAAGCCAAATATTTCCCTAATTCGGATGTTCTTGATGCTGCTCCTAAAAGCAACTCATCCTTCACTTGGAAAAGTCTGTGTAGTGCTTTGAGTCTTGTTAAAGATGGTGTTAGATGGCGTGTTGGTACTGGAACTGATATTCAGGTCTGGAATGATGCATGGATCCATAGAGATGGCCCCCTTAAGCCTGTAACTCCAGACTTGTATGAGTTAGGAGATATCAAAGTATCCGAGCTTATCAACTCTGAGAATTACACATAAAACCAACACATGCTCCATAGTCTTTTTTGGGAAGAGATATATGTGATAGTTGTCTCACGCGTACCTATTCCTAGTAATCAAGTTTTCAAGATGTGTGAGTTTGGCATCACTCCAAATCTGGTTTATACACTGTCAGAACATCATACTTTCTTGACCTGAATACTAGAGAACTTAGCACAGCTAATCAGGTTGGCCAAAGTAGTAACAGGTCTGATTATCAATGGCAATGGATCTGGTCCCTTTCTCTTCCTAATAAAATCAGAATATTCTGTTAGCGACTTATGCATAAGCTCTTTCCCAACTGCAACGTAGAGGCATTATCCAGGATTCCATTTGTTCTGCCTGTGGTGTGGACACAGAGAGTTTATTGCATATTCTTAAAAACTGTCATTATGCTAGAGTTTATTGGGCGTTGTCTAATTTCCCGAGTGTCGTTATCCAACATAATTCTACAGATATCAATGAATGAATTGAATATGTTCGTAGTCACTTATCGAACAGTGAGCTGCTCCTCTTTGTGTGTGGTTGTTGGACTCTGTGGTATAATCGAAATTTCAGAATACATGGGAAGCAAGAGTCATAACCTGCTGAGGCTGTGGAATTTATTCGACAATATTAGTACACCCTAAACGTCTCTTTTTCGCTAACATTAACGCGGGTTTGTCCCCACTTTAGTCTTGTTTTGCATTGTTTTTGCATGTTTTCGTACAGCAACATGTTTTTAGGTGAGTTCTTGTGTTGATGGATTCTGGGCATATTTGGACGTAAATCCAGCAATTATGGAAGATAGAGATCCAAGGTGTGGTTCACGAGCTTTACCGATCGAGTCGGGCCAAGAGTCGGTCCAAAAAACCACCACAAGAGTAGAATCTACGCGCAAAACAGTGGCAGGCGCCCCGCACAACATTCCATGCGCTGCGCATGGCAGCCCGCTACAAGTCTCCGCGTGCCAATACAGGGAGCTTGGCAGGGGGCCACGCGCCGCGCAC
>JAYMSL010001659.1:0-16407 GCA_036897195.1 Plantago coronopus
TTAAGATTATTAGAAATCTAAAATATTCAAAAAAAAAATACCAGGTGCAAATAGTCAATCGAGGTACCCCATTCTATGACAACTTTCCATTTTCCCTCTTTTTCTTTGTCCTCCTTTTCTTTTTTTTTTTTTTTTTTTGGTTGTGAAGGAAATTGAAAAGTCTAAAAAAGACTAAAACATTACATTCTATCCCTATCTAAGAGCGAAACAAGAAACTGCGGCTCTTCTTCCATCTCCATTCTTTCTTCTGCAAATGAAGCTTTTGCCAATTGATCAGCTATCCCGTTAGCCGATCTAGCTATCCATCTGATTTCGGTGTTCCATGGGAGTTTGAGGAGCTCTCTGCAGCTCATTACCACGGGTGTTAGGTCACTTGTTGCTTCCATTTCGCCGGTTACCATCTTGTATGCCTGCAATGAGTCGGTCTCCGCCGTCAGCTGTGGTGGTCGCATCTCCCAGGCCATCTTGAGACCATATTCCAACGCTTGAATTTCAGCTCCCGTCACTGATGTTACCCCAATTTTACAGGTAAAGCCCCTTATCCAATTCCCCAATTCATTTCGAATTATTCCTCCAATCTTGTAGCTTTGCGAATCGGGATCCACACTTGCGTCAACATTTAATTTGACCCATCCCATCTTAGGTTTCTGCCATTTGCTCGGTTGTTTCGACTTCGCAGTGACTTGCTCTGCGGCCTTCATGTCTAAGCTGAGCTGTTGGATTTTTGTGAGAGTTTCTCTGGAGTTTGGATGTCGGCCACGAAATACACCTTCGTTTCTGGCTTTCCAGATTTCCCAGATTGCTGATAAGAAGGTCCATCTCCATTGCACGCGCACATCTCCAAGGATAGTGGAGTGTTTGGCCTCCATATTCAGGCGAATCCAGTCTTTGTCAGGTATTCTTGCTTGGGAATTGAATTCCCTTTCGTCGTACAGTTTACGCCAAATTTTCCTAGCTGCTGGGCAATGACGAAGGATGTGGATGACTGATTCGTCTTCCTTGTTGCAGGTTGTACACTTCCCGGTCGGGATGATTTGTCTTCGGAACAGCAGTGCATTAGTAGCTAGTCGATCTTGGGAGGCCAACCAGATGAAGTGTTTCATCTTGTTACTTGCCTTGAGTTTCCAAACCCAGGCATGGATTGATGGTGAGTTTGGCAGCTCCCCGTACTCCTCTTGTAGAGCTTTGTATGCCGATTGGCAAGTGTGTATACCTGTAGCTGATTTGTTCCAAATAAGCACATCATTTTCTTCTGATAATGTTATTTGAGACTCTGTTATGCGCTGTTTCATTGCACTTGGTACAATTGTTTGCAGACATGAAAAGTCCCATTCCCCCTCCGAATTTAGGACTTGATTTAGAGTCACCCGGTTATCAGCCGCATTGACAAAATCCATGTGTTCCCATAGGGCTCCTTCCGGGAGCCATTTATCAAACCAGAACAGGATAGACTTCCCATCTCCAATTTTCCAGGTCAGGAATGGCTTAATAAGTCCAGTACATCGAACTATTCCCTTCCATGTCTGACTGTCACTCTGTTTTGCTGAATACATCGTCAGTTCTTGGCCTTTCAAGTATTTAGCTTCCACCAGCTTCGACCATAGAGTATGTTCCTTGTTGATGATTTTCCAGGCAATTTTTGATAGTAGGGCCTCGTTGTTTCTCCGAGCTTCACGTATACCTAGACCCCCATTTATTTTAGGCTGCGTAACTTTCTGCCAACCGACAAGATGGATTTTCTTCTCTTCTTGACAAGTAGACCATAAAAACTCCCTGTTGATTCTGTCCAATCTATCACAAATGGCTTGAGGTAACCAATTAGCTTGCATAGAGTATATTGGTATGGAAGACGTTACCGATTGGATTAGTGTAGCTCTCCCGGCTAAGTTTAGGAATTTGTTCTTCCATCCACTTAGCCTTGCCAGTACCTTATCAATCAAGTCTGCATATGTAGCTCTGTCCTGCCGTCCATGTTGGAGGTTGATGCCGAGGTACTTGCCCAGCTTCGTTGTTCTCTCATATCCCAAGATACCACAAATCTGCCTCTTGAAGTTGTTGCCACCTTGCTTAGAGAAGAAAACTTTGGATTTTTGTTCACTAATTTTTAATCCCGAGGCTATGCTGAATTTTTCCATTACCGCATGTACTGCCCTTGCTGTTGTTACCGTCGCTTTGCCCATTAAAATTAGATCATCCGCGAAGAACAGGTGGGATAGAGCAGGGCCAACCCTGCATGGGATTATTGGTGACCATCTCTTGCTATCTACGGCTTCCTGAACCATATACGCAAGTCTCTCAATGCAGAGAACGAACAGATATGGACTAAGCGGGTCTCCTTGCCTTAGTCCACATTTATGTTGGAATGGTTCCAACGGCTCTCCATTCCACAAGATTCGTGTAGAAGCATTCCGTACACAAAACATAATTAATTCAATCAAATCCCTGGGAAACTGGAAGGCATAGAGGGTTTCTTCAAGATAATTCCACTCAATCTTGTCATAAGCCTTCTCAAGGTCTAATTTCATGATCATACATCCCACCTTATTTTTCTTTTTAGACCTAAGAGAATGAAGTACTTCCTGAATTAAGAAGATATTATCCTGTGTGCTTCGACCCCTAATGATACTCGATTGGGTAGGGGCTATCAAGTCTGGCATGATATTTCTCAACCTCAACGTAACACATTTAGTTACAAATTTGTAAAGCACATTACACAGAGATATCGGACGGAACTGAGTAATATGTACCGGATTTTGTACCTTTGGCAATAGACAGAAAAAGGCCTCGCATAGTTTGGCTTCAAACCTTCTGTCTTGGAATGTTGTTTGCATGAATTCCAGGAGTGAATGCTGAATCCAACTCCAGTTCTTTTGATAAAACTCAGCTTGCAACCCATCTGGCCCTGGCGCTTTGTGTGGGTGTGTATCGAAAACAATTCGTCGCAATTCTGCCATATCAATTGCCTTGCCAAGCTCCTGTTGTACCTCATCCGCAAGCCCAATTTGGTATCTGGAAGTTGGTAATCTCCGCTCATCAGCTTGCCGCTCCATGTTTGTTTCTCCAGCAAATAACGAGCTAAAGAAATCCAGCGCGTGCTCCTGTAATAGCCCCTGATTCTGCTGCCATTCACCATCGATTTTCAGTGACACAATCTTGTTTCTTTTCCTTCGAGCAAGCGTCGAGTGGTGGAAGAATTTAGTATTTCGATCCCCATCCGTCATCCACTTTATTCTTGATTTTTGGTACCAAAAAATTTCCTCTTGTCTGAGAATTTCGTTGTATTCTTGTACCAACTCACGTTCCAAATTTTCTAAGAACATGCTTTGCCTTTCACCAAGAGCTTGCTGGGTTCCTTTAATACGTGCCAGCACTCTTCTTTTCCTCTTAAATAAATGACCAAAGGTCTCTTTATTCCAAGTTTTCATTCTGTCCGGCAGTGCATCAATAGCTTCCACAATGTTTGAGCTTCCGGCCCAAATTGATTCTAGAAGTTCGGAACATTCGGGATGGCGATACCACATTGCCTCAAACCTGAACGGTTTTTCAGCAGGAATCGAAGCCCCAAAACAGCTTGTCATTATCGGATGGTGATCCGAATGTGTACGAGGGAGGTGGTAAACAACATTGTCTGGAAATTGTTCCACCCAAGCCAAAATAGCCAAGGCTCTGTCCAGCCTCTCCCTTATCTGCGGCTGATTTGACCCTTTAGTAGACCACGTGAATTTCGGCCCTGTAAATCCAAGATCTTGGAGATTACAGTTGGTCCAAACATCTTGGAACTCGAGAAGACGCCGATCCGCCACGACATTACCCCCACTTTTTTCATGTGCGAATCCGACTTCATTAAAATCACCGGTCACAAGCCAAGGAAGTTTAGAATTCCTTGCTATGTCACCTAAGCGATTAAAAATACGAACTTTATCATTCTTGTTAGGTTTTGCATACACCCCGGATAGCAACCAACGATCATCTTTCATAGGGCCAATTATTGCATGAATCCCTTGGTCCTCCACGAGAGTAATCTCGACATTAACATCCTCATCATTCCAAAGCATCCAAACTCCTCCCGCCATGCCTTCGGTTGGAGCGATCTCGAATCTGGTGAATCCGAGGTGTGGCGCAATCAGCATTGCTTGATGTGCTGAAACCCTAGTCTCGAGGAGGAAGACCACCGTGGGGTGGTGGACAACGACTAGGTCTCTAAAATTTCTTGGAAAATTTTCGTTTCGTGGTCCCTGGCAATTCCATGAAACAATCTTCATTGGGATGCTATGAATATGGATTGGGAGGATAGGCTCTTCAATTAGCCCCCCCCCCTCAGCATGTCGTGATCGCTTGCCACAGTAGTTCCTGACTCATAATCGTTTGGCATTCCTGTTCCCAGTCCGTCACCCCTATCCACTGGTAACTGCATCTCTCGCTGTCCTCCAGGAATCTGATATCGGTCTCTACTTCCAGCTCCCAGATTGTCGAAGGTATATTCGTCACTGTCACCATCCTCTCGAATCTCTCGGTTCGTGATATCCTCGAGGGGCCTATGAACTGTACCACTTGGGTGTTGAACGACGGATTTTCCACTCAATGTGCTACGAACATCCCGTTCTCCCATACCAATTCCAGGTTGTTCGGGTCCATTGGTTCTACCTGCTGTATTTCGTCTTCCATCTCTGGTTATGTCCGATGGTTCTGTCTGTTCTCTCTGCAAAATTGTGATGTTATTCTGACTCAAGCCACGTAGGGGGTCTGGAGGATTTACGCCCCTATTTATCTGTTGCTGGTTCCTTCTGGGCTGCTGATTCCCGGTTGTCCTTGCACCACTAGGTTGGCCCATGTAAGCTGGAAGGACCCGTTTTCCATGGGCTTGTCCAGTCCGCTGTCCAATGTTCTCTTTACGACTAGGATTAGGATTCTCCTCCGTCGAAGCTAGGGTTTGAAAGGGGTTAGCCCGTTTCCCTGGGTTGGGTTGGGCCTGTTGCCCCTGTTTCCGTTGCTGGGCCCCGAAAACATGCGGGTGGGAAGCAGTCATCGGTGCTTTCTTCTTTTCCGACTCCGGCGTCTGGCCACTTTTTTCTTCCGGCTTACTAGCATCCAGTCCCCGAATTCATTGTTCTTGGCTTTGCTCGTTAGCCATTCTGCATTGTTAGTCGACGTAACGCAAGCCGAGTTATTTGTAACTAGAGGAATCATTTCCTCCACCTCTTGGGCTGATTTCTCAACTTTTTCAGTGTATGGACAACCATCCGTAATGTGGCCAATTCTGCCATAAGTGTGGCACAGGGACGGTATGTTTTCATACACAACTTGATACACCTTGCCTCTGATCATGACTCCTAACTCCAGTGGCGAGTCTGTGTTAACTTGCACACAGAAACGTGCAAAGCGGCCCCTCGCCGTGTGGTATGTATTGCCATCATATTTTATCGGGTTCCCGACAATTGACGCTAGTGTTTGAATAATTTATTCTTCAAATAATTCCATAGGCAGATTCAGAATTCGTGCCCACGTGATGGTAGTATTAATTTTGTCGTTATCCACCCTAAATTCCGGTTTCCATTTGCGAATCGACAGGAAACTGCCTGCTAATTGCCAAGGTCCGCCCGTAAGAATCAGCTCCCTCTTCTCTTGCGTCGCACCTCTCAGGCAGTAGCAATTGTAACCAAGGTCGATTAAATCAAATTCTCCCTGGAGTGACCACATGGTGTTGATCTTGTGTAGCAATGTTGGGTAGTACCATGGCTTTCCCAACACCTTAATAATTATTGTATCTCTCCATTTGGCATGAATCTTTTCCATCAGGTCATCTTCTAGATCAACCTGCGTAAACAGGACTTCCTTCGATTTCTCAGTGACTTTGATCCGGGTTCTGTCCACACTTGTCTTGATTGCATCCACCTTGACATCCGGTGGCTTGGACGGCAGTACTTTGCTTGCGTATGTTGGTGTTTTTGGAGATCTGGACTCTCGTTCCTCCCTCACTTCCATATCATCATCCATGTCTTGATATTTCGTAGTTCGAGCTTTCTTCGTACGTTGATCAGGGAGGCTATTCTCTAGCCCCCTGAGCGGTGGAGTTTGATCGGCGGCAGCCGGTGGTGTTACCATGCATCTAGGGTTTTTTTCTTCTCTGCGTATCCAGCAAAAGTGAATTGAGAAGACATCCCCTTCTCTGTTTATATAGGGAAATCCAACTAACTGCTATTAACTAACTACACTAACCGCGATGTACTACACATGAAGCGCAGAGTACAACTGTTCTTTATCCTTAATTTGTTGATTCACGTTCTTCCTTGCCAGACGATTCGTCGAGACTCCGATTCGTCTTACATCCCCCCTCAAGTTGGGCGTGGATATTCAGAAAACCCAACTTGGAAGTAAAATGTTGAAATAATGGGCTAGGTAACGGTTTTGTTAGGATATCGGCTAGTTGGTCAGAAGTCTTGACATGGACGAGTTGGATGAGCCCTGTGGTGATCTTATCTCGAATAAGATGACAATCCAGCTCAATGTGTTTGGTGCGCTGATGTTGGACGAGATTATGTGCGAGATGGAATGCGGACATGCTATCTGTGTAGAGAAGAGCAGGTGCTGGATGTGTGATGTTGAAGTCCTGGAGAATAAACTTCAACCATTGTAATTCACAAGCAGCAGTTGCAGCTGCCCTATATTCTGCTTCAGTCGAGGAACGACTGACTACTGGTTGTTTCTTAGATTCCCAGGAGACGAGTGAATCACCTAGGAACACCATATAGCCACTAATGTTGCGTCTTGTGTCCGGACAAGCAGCCCAATCGCTGTCTGTAAAGGCCTTAAGCTGGAGAGAACTGTTGGACTTGTAATATAAACCTTGTCCAGGAGCCTGTTTCAGATAACGAAGAACGTGGTGTGCAGCTGCCGTGTGTGCATTAGTAGGGCATGACATAAACTAGCTAAGGGACTGCAAAACAAAACACAAATCTGGACGTGTAATGGTTAGATAAAGCATGTGTCCAATGAGTCTCCTGTAAGGTTGAGGATCACTTAATAAATCATTGTCATCCTTAACAAGCCTGGTTTTAGGATGCATAGGTAATTGCTCTGGTTTAGAAGCCAAGTATCCAGTTTCTTTAAGTAAATCCAGAGCATATTTGCGTTGGCAAATAGAGATACCACCAGAAGTTCGAGCAACTTCAATCCCCAAAATGTACTTGAGTTCACCCAAGTCTTTGATAGTAAACAAGTCATGCAGATGCTGTTTAACGGAGTTTATTTCACCTAAATCATTTCCTGCAAGAATTACATCATCAACATAAACTAGTAAACAGGTAAAGGACGTGTTAGAGGACTTAGTAAACAAAGATGTATCAGCTTTAGACTGAGTATAGCCTAATTGAATAAGGGATTCCTGAAGTTTAAAGAACCACTGGCGACTGGCTTGTTTCAGGCCATATAAACTTTTCACAAGTTTGCAAACTCGTGTGTCTCCAGCCTTGAGATATCCTGGAGGTGGTGTCATATACACTTCCTCAGGCAAATCACCATGGAGAAAGGCGGTGTTGACATCTAGCTGGTGAAGAAACCAGTTTTGTGAAGATGCAATAGCCAAAACAAGTCTAACAGATGTTAGTTTAATCACTGGTGAGAAAGTATCGAAGTAATCCAAACCATTCTCTTGTGTATAGCCCTTGGCAACAAGTCGAGCTTTATAACGTTCAATGGAACCACCTGCTTTGAACTTCACTTTAAAGGCCCATTTGCATCCAATACAGTGCTTATTAGGCGGTAGGGCAACTAGTTCCCACGTTTTGGTTTGTTCTAGTGCTGAAACTTCTTTGTTCATGGCTTCAATCCATTCAGGATGTTGAATGGCCTGCTTATATGTTGAGGGTTCGGGTACAACTGTAATTGCTGCAGTAAAACATTTGTGAGACTGTGATAACCTGTCAAGAGACACATAATCAGAAATAGGGTACTTGACTTTAGAATGAGCATAAAGAGCTGTGGGATCTGGTGTATGATGCTGCAAAGAAGGTGGTAAGTCATAGGAATAAATATCTAGAGTAGATGATATATTCTTTGCTCTTTGAGACCTTCTGGGAGCATCAACAATCCTAGTAGCATTGTCAACTGGTGGATTATCTGGAACTTGTTGTGCAACACTATTATCAGTAGGCTCTAAGTTGTGAAACTGATTTGCCTCTTCAATCTCTGCAGCATGTAAATGAGCATTAATATGGTGTAAATCAATTTCAAGTGATAAGTCATGAACTATATCACTAGTTGAAGGAGGAACTATAGGTGTGTGAGACACAGGTGCAATTTTATCAGCAAAAGGAAATGTATGTTCACTGAATTGAACATGTCTGGAGATAAAAACTTGTTTAGTCTCCCAGTTGAGCAATTTGTAGCCCTTGTAGCCTGTAGGATAGCCTAATAATACGCATTTGATTGCTCTTGGCTCAAATTTGGTTCTTCCTGCAGATAAAGTAGAAGCATAGCATAAGGAACCAAAAATTCTGAAATAGGAATAATCAGGTGAGGAACCATATAACACTGCAAAAGGAGACTTCTTGTGTAAGATGTAAGAGGGGAGTCTGTTGATGATATGGCAAGCTGTGAGAACACAATCAGTCCAGAATTGGATTGGAACATGAGATTGAAACATCAGAGCTGTTGCAACCTGCAGAAGGTGTTGGTGTTTCCTTTCAACCCTACCATTCTGTTGTGGAGTTTCAACACAAGAATGTTGGTGTATAATGCCAAGAGTAGAGTAGAAAGAGGTTAGGTTGAATTCAGGACCATTATCAGAATGGACACACTGAATTTTCTTGTTAAACCGAGTCAAAACCAAATTGTAAAAATGCAACATGTGAATGTGTACTTCAGATTTGGTCTTCATGAGATATAGCCATGTACATCTGGATTTATCATCTACAATGGTCAAGAAATATATGTGTCCATTATAAGAAGGGGTGTGAAACGGACCCCAAATATCAACATGTATAAGCTGGAAAACATCATCAGATACACTAGTACTGTCAGAAAAACTCAACCGTTTTTGTTTACAAAAATGACATACATCATAATTCTGAAACTGATTATGATCTTTACATGAAGAGATATTCAATACATGAATAGAGAGCAGGTTTACAAGTGGTGCATGACCAAAACGTAAATGCCACAATTGACAATCAGTAAGAGAGCTAACAGAACACACAGTTTTGATATTAGCATTAGGATGTTGAAAATGATAAAGACCATTATGCAAGCTAGCACAACCAATCTGTTCTTTGGATGCTTTGACCTGCAAGATACACTCATCATCATCAAAAATACAGACTAGTTACTCATATAATGCCAAGTGTGGAACTGAAACCAGATTGAAGGTGAAGCTAGGCACAAATAATGCATTATGTAGAGTAAGAGAATCAGTGATCTTAATGTGCCCAGATTTAGTAGCCACTGTACACCCCCATGTAGGTAACTGAATAGAAACATGTACATGCTTTACACCAGATGTAAAATAAGAATCATCACAAACCATGTGATCAGTGGCATCTGTATCTAAGATCCATTTGGCCTTATTAAAAATTTTTTGTGCAAAACTGGCTAAAGCATGAACAAGTTTAGTACTACCTGTGGTGTTACCTGTTTGTTGGTCTTGAGAAGGTTGGCTTATAGCCATATTCACAGAGTGTGGATAATTCCCTGAACTTTGCTGATTGAGTTGAGCCTGCTGGAATTGAGTAAATTGAAGAAACTGATTGTACAAATCAGGACTCATGTCTGTATCCATGGTGGTTGCTTCAACAGCTGCAGCACGAGCATGATGAGGATAAGTGGATTGATTCTGCGGAGCATTGGGCTTCCTTGCACCCTTAGGACCTGTCCACCCAGGTGGATACCCAATAAGTTGATAACATGTCTTCACTGTATGTCCAGAAAAGCCACAATTAGTGCATTTAGGCCTATTCTTATCCTTTGTTGCCTGTTTGAAGTTTCCTTGTCTAACTAAACAAGCCATAGCTTCTTGATTGCCTGTAGAGATGTCGGGCTGGTAAGATTGAGCAAGCATAGCCATACTATCTTGGCTAGAAACAGAATTAACAGCTTGAAGACCTCTTTGACCCTCTTCTTGCAGCAACATAGAATAAACTTCACTAAGTGATGGAATAGGATTGGACATAAGAACTTAAGACCTCAATTGTGCATAAGATTCATTCAAACCCACCAAGAATTTCAACACTGAATCCTTCTGTTGCACGGCTTGCAAAACAGCCAAACCACCACAAGTGCACGGAGGAACAGCACGATGAGACACATACTCATCCCAAATCGATTTAAAATGTACATAATATTGCGACACAGTTTGAGCCCCTTGGCTCATTGTGCTTAACGATTTTTCCAGATGAAAACCCCTAGGACCATTACTACGTGTATAACGAGTCTTGAGATCAACCTACAAAGCACGAGCAGTCTTAAAATACAACAGACTCTGGCGCAAATCCGCATCACACGAATTTAGCAACCAAATCAAAACTAAGCTATTTGCACGAGACCAAGCTTGATACGCAGAAACATTTTCAATGGAAGGAGCAGAAATCGTACCATCGATGAACGGAAGCTTGTTTTTGACATCGAGTGCCATAGTAACTGCCAAACTCCAAGAAGTGTAATTCGGCCCAGTGAGCGGTTTCATAACAATGGAAACACCAGGCTGATCATTCGAAGCAATGAAGTACGGAGACGCTGGAGAAGTGCCTAAATCAACCGGCGGAGGAGGCGGAGGATTAGCATTGGTCGACGGCGGAGTCGTCGTTGGCGGAGTTGCCATAGCAGGAGAAGAAGAGCATAATTGCGGAGTTGCAAAGAGTAAAAAAAAACTGCCAAGAATCGGTTATTCACTGGCTCTTGATACCATGAAATCAAGCTTGAAAAGTAAGCTATATTGAGAGAATCACAATGTATTTGTGTACAGGAAGAGTAGCAAAAGTAAATTAGAAGACATCCCCTTCTCTGTTTATATAGGGAAATCCAACTAATTGCTATTAACTAACTACACTAACCGCGATGTACTACACATGAAGCGCAGAGTACAACGGTTCTTTATTCGTAATTCGTTGATTCACGTTCTTCATTGCCAGACGATTCGTCGAGACTCCGATTCGTCTTACAATATTTTCAAAATGACAAAATTGAGGCAATGGATACAGTCGAGAAAATAAAGTTTAATGTTTGGCACAGGCTCAAATGATACAGAATGTTCACAATTTGGTGGAATGGGAGCTTCAGCCCATGCTTTGTTTGATTTAGCAGTGAAGGAAAAGGGGCAGTACTCAGTAGTGTGTTAACAAAATTGGTTTTGGTATCTATGTACTGATGTAACAGGTCTCTAGTTTAGTGGTGCTGTCGGTTTATATTCATTCATCTTTGTAACTTTTAAGCTAATCATGTCATACTCTAGATTGCAATTACTACATTCGAACAGGGGCGGAACCAAAGGTGGGCCAGGCATATGGGGCTGGCAGCTTGTTACCGAGCTTGTGTCTACCGGTCCTTGGGTCTTATAAATACTAGATCCTATACTTGTACATCGTATTAATAAAATCATTTTATCGTTTAAAAGTAGAAGAAGACTGGGACGGGTGGAAAGTAGTAGTATATCCTATGCAGGCAATAGTACATACCATGCATCTCGCAAATGCATGCCAGTGTATCATCACGTGGTCCGAAAGCAGCAAAAATTTGATATGTCACCACTCAGATCAATATCATGATCAGTGTTTTGAAAAAGGCAAATCCAGCAAACCTTTCAAATGAAGCAACGCCTGCGTACTGGATAACACCTTAAAGAAGCTAACAGGAACGGACATTTCTACACAATAAAGCTGAGATCTCCAATTGTATTGTATCTTTTAAAGTTGTATAGGGACCTTCACTGCACTCCACTACTTTTCATACCCCCTTGCCATTTTTCTATGGGTATATAGTAAATGTGTATCATATCATATGTGCACTTGCTGCTTTTCTAATGTCATGCAAAAGTTGTAAACAATCTTTGCTTTTTCCTTCATGAAACAAAGGCCAAGTTGAACAAGAGTTGGTCAGTTGGTGTGTGCTTGGTTCTTTTTATGACAGCTTACAACTGCATGTAACACCTCATGTGTGTGTTGGAAGTTGGATAATGTTGTATAATGTGTTAACATGTTGAATTCTAAGTGTGAAATTGTTGTTATTGGGATCTGCTTCGGAGCTCTGAAGCACTATAGCTATAGTCAAGATATGAATAGATGAAGTTTCGGAGAAGGTGGAAGAAGTAAAAAGTTAGTGAGGTAAAAGTAATGTATCCTTTTGTGTAGACATCATCAAGTTATTGTTTGGAAGTCTAAACTAAAAGTTAGGCTAGTCACCTTATTAAAAGTTGTTCAACTTGATTCGCACGTTGTTTAGTCGAATAAGCCATCACTTAGGTTCCATAAGTCTAAGTGCGTGTATGCAACCTATTTCGTAAAACTGGCTTTTTTCTTCTTCTGTATAGAGAGGTAGAAAATGAACTAAAAATGGTATAATTATAATGCCATCTCATCTGAAAGAAAGAACTTATACTGAAATGAAGATAGTGACCAATGATAAGATTTAAACCCTGGTCACTGGTTTTTGTCTAAACTCAATTCATGACATTTCATGATTTCTACAAGTCAAAGTTATATAAAGATATTTGAAATTAATCAACTTATATAAATTCTATAACATCCAACCTCATCGGTGCGCTCAATTCAACTTGTTTGGAAACTCCAAAGAGTGGATAGAGTTTAATATATATGTATATATAATTCGACCATAGAATTGAATAATTAATTTGCATCGCCCAAGTCTAATCAACTCGAATTCATAGAAAAAGATTAATCTATATCCATGATCCATCCATTAAGATGTTTAACTAAAGATGAAACTATATGTCATACTCATTATTAAAACCAAATTCAAATGCTAAGAATAAGTTTACAAACATATACTACACTTTAGTTAAAACCCGAATTTTAAAACATAGGCGTCTGTCAGTATTAGACTAGGACTATAACAAAAAAAGCAGAAAACCAGATAAGAACATCCATCCAAGACCATCAAATTTGCCCCAGTTAGGCAGTTGCTTTCCTTGCCATTATAATACCACTATTATATCCTAGTCTAATCAAATTTGTGCATGTCATGTTACTTTCCATCTTCTCAACTATGCCATTCACCCTCTATAAAACCTCATAATTCTCCTACATCAAAACCCTCTTCTTCCTCCCCTTCCCATCTCCCTATACTTCATATCTTACACTTCTCTGTTTCTTCTCTGCTTTCGCTCTTGTTCGGTTGATATATATCTTTTGCCGTTCCAAAAAAACAAAGGTGGTTGCACCGAACTTCATACATTGATACAACAATAGTGAAGTCCCATTGCTTGAAATAAGCCAATTAATGCACTATCTAGTTCAATCTTTCTCTGTTGTTTTCCTTTACTGGTTTTATGTTTTTTCATGATCTCATTTCCAACCATTATTTCTCATAATTAAACATCCTAGCTAGTATACTACATACCTATCCAGCTATCCTTAATCTTAGTAAACCATTAGCTACCATTTTCAAGAAATCAAAGTTTTTTTAGAAGAAGAAACCAACCTTTTGACCCTTTGAAGTAGTACTATGTATTGTGGAAAAAATCAGCTTCTTGATCAACTAGAAATGGTTTCGTCATACGGAAATTCATCGTCAGGTTCACCAAACTCAGGTTCAGATGAAGACCTGAGGAAGCGAAAGAGAATGGAATCAAACAGGGAGTCTGCGAAGCGTTCCAGGATGAGAAAACAGATGCATTTGGAGGAACTGAAGGCTCAGGCAGTTCAGCTTCAGAACGAAAACGACAACATTGCAAGGAAAGTGAACTTCACCACACAACAGATGATCAGTGTGGAGGCTGAAAATGCATTTCTGAGGGCTCAGATGATGGAGCTCAGTCAAAGTCTCAACTCTCTCAACCAAATTTTGGACTGTCTCAACTCGTGTGCTGTTAATGCCGATCCACAGCTTCATGATGTAGGATACTTTGGTGATGGTTTGTTTAGCAATTCATGGAATTTTGGGGGATTCAGTAACAACAACAATATCCCATTATGGATGTAAGAAAAACTACTGAGAGAGCTACTCGAAAAAATGATTCAACAGTGTTCGGTCGCATTAGTTGCACGTGTAGTAGATACCAGTGCGCGAGGAAGGGTGACAGTACTATATATCCCATGGTGACTTCGCTGAGATGCAGATTTGATTATTGAATGGTGATTATGTTAGAAATTTAGATGTATCATGATGAATTTAATATATGTAGTACTGTTTAATTTTGTGTTTGTTTCTATTCTATAAGTATGAGAAGTTGATATTTTGTACTCCTCGGATGTGTACGGGTTAATTAAATTTAAAGAAGTAGCTTAGTCAATTTTGTTTTCTTAGTTGTGCAGAATGTTTGAAATAAGGTTGGCTGCTAATTGGCGGCTCAATGGTAGTAATTAATAAATAACTTTTGTACGAGAATTACAAAAGTTGTATATTAGACCGTTTATTACAAAAGTTGTATATTAGACCGTTTATGATAAGATATTATCGTGTAAGTTAAAATAACTATATTGATCCGGAAATGACTCAATTTGCAACAAAATTATGAGGTTAATGACTCAATTGACAACTTTTCAATGAACTTTTAGTCATTCATATCAAACATCTATTTAACTAGAGGTAGGCAATCTTGCCAAATGTTGTTTTCTCTAATACATACGAAATGTATACACCTAGATACATTTGACAAATTAACTATGTGGAAACCATGGACTAGGTGCTTGACTAAGGACTATATAAATATGACTACTCAAGTCTGAGTCTAGAGATATCATGAGTGAGTCAGGTGCTTGGTTCTCTGATCTTAACCAAGTGTTGTTTAACATGAAGGAGCAGGACTTATATGACTTTCAGTTCTTGTTCAGCTTTATTTGGATCCAACAGAATTTTTCCTTTAAAAATTTAAAACTCAATACAGTGTCCTCTGTTTTCTTTTTCTTCTTCAGTTTCTGGTATGTTTGGCCGAGTAATTTTTGTGTTGATTTATCGTGTGATTTACTGTATTCGAAAAATGTCGAATCCTAATAGAGCAGAACAATGTTTGTATGATGGTGGTCTTGAGTATTCGCAAGTAATTGAAGTTGAATATGGAACGCGGGATGATCTCATCGATGGTTTGAAAACTTTGTACTTAAAGAAAGGGCATGCTTTGACATACCAGAAGTTTTCACAAGAACAGGTATATGAATCTTAGTTGCGATCAAGATGGTGTTTATTGGCACATAGACTATTAGACTCTTAGAAACTAGTCTATAAAATTGTCTGTTTAAAATTCAAGGTAAAAGAGATGGAGATATTTGGATTGTTAACATGAAAAAGAACTGGCATTATCATAATGTCTCTTCTGGAATGTGTAGTAATTCTACTGCCCAGGTTTCATCAAATGAAGACTTGCACAAATGACCAGAGTTTGAAGTCAACCAAAACAAATTTTGTCGTCCCTTCGCCAACAAAATCCGAACCTTCAGCCTCCTCCAGGCAGTCTCCGGGTACATATACAAAGCAAGATGCAAGATTCATTGGCGCTCGTCTAGTTAGTTGTGTTGGCTCATCAGTTATCATGATCCAGTTATGTTATGTTAAGTTGCTGGCTCTGTCCCGTAAACCTCTAGAGCTTCTGCCTTCTGTAGTTCTGTGTATACTCAAGAGTTATTGACTGACAACAAAATGTACAAGAATTAGGATTCAAGAGACCACGGGGCAAGTGCGGTGGACTTCCCCTCACTATTCACACGCACTTGCACTTGCCCTTCCCCTGGAGTGAAATTTACCAAGAATTAGTACTGGTTATCAGTGAATCATTATCATTTCATTTTGGTTTCATTCACAAATCAAACCTTCTTCCATTCCATCAACAACTATTCACTTATCCCATCTAACTTTATCATCTCGTCACTAATAAATCCAACACTTCACATCTTTCGCACTAGTTAGTTAGTCTCCCTTCGATTCAACTGAAATCTCTGAACCGAATTAATGAAATCTCTGAACTGAATTGAATCACAAATTACGAAGAAGCCTGATAAATCACAAATCCCACCTGAATTCCACCACTTCTGTATTTATTTCCATGTACACTAACAGGGTAAAAACCATTTTTGGTACTCCACAGAGCTACATTTCTGTTTTTGGTACTTTAAAGTGACGGTGTACAATTTGGGTACTAATTGTTTTTTACTTTACAATTTTGGTACTAATGAACATCGTCTAATGCCAATTAACGTACTCCGGTCAAATTTTTCACCGGAAAATACATATCTTGCCGGAATTTTCAAT
>JAYMSL010001660.1:0-16406 GCA_036897195.1 Plantago coronopus
AATTTGGATTTCGGATCCATTTCGGTTATTGAGTACTTCGGATCGGATTCAGATCATGTTCGGATTGTTCGACCGTCTTTGTTCGGACTGAAATTCAGATTTCGGATCGGATTACTTCGGATCAAATTTCGGATTCGGACCAGTATTGCCAGGTCTAAACAAAGGTGAGTTATTCAGAATTAAAGGAAGTCAAAATGTTATATCGAGCTTAATTAATAAGTTTTGCACTACACATATACTTGGTCGCCTTATTACCCAAATATATGTTTGTCAATAAAACCCGACACAGCTGTACCCAGCAAATTACATGATCGGAGTTAGAATGCAAAAAGGACAACAATCTCTAGTTGATGATGGTTTATTTTCACTATAGCTAGATATCCTATTCTTGCGTTGCGCACAGAGTGGACTCACTGACTCACGTAGTAGACTGTGTAAATCACGTGAGCCTAGTTAAACTACATATGTGCGAAAGGCTATGAGTAAACTTACAACCTGTTCCCTTTGGGGTAAACCCCAATGACTCATGCAGTAACCCCCAGACCACGTGAGCCAACTTATTTTTGGAAACCGACAAAATTTTGTACTAAAATGAGAATTTGAGTACAAGATGTATTCTAATAAGTATAATCGGGACAAATTGCATCTCAAAACAAGCAACCACCAAAAGAAAATAATAGCTACCTAGAACCAAAGTTTTCCTATATAAATCTTGACGTGGGGAACAAAACCGAACGTAACTAAACATACACAGTAAAGAACCGATTACGTGAGCCAAGATAAACCGTAAAAGTGAGACATGCTCCGCTCCAGGATGACACAATCACAAATTGGACCCTTGTGAGATGCAAACTTGTGATCTGGAGTAAGTTTCTCCAATCTTAAACCAAATGATTGTGATCTGGAGGAAGTTTCTCCTATCTTGAATCAAATGAGCTGACCCTTGAAGGTAATATAAGTCTTTTGACTTTTGAGTTACAATAGAGTGTTTCTAATCAAATCATAAACAGTTTAACACAAAAATTTATGAGAAAAATACTATTCAAATCTTAGTGCTTTGAATTAAATTATCGATTTTTTAATTATTTACTTATTTTTTGTTTGTTACTGAAAACAAAATAGTCTTCAAGGAGATATCCTTTTGCACTAGCATCAATATCTCTTTCTCTTAAATAGAAATTGAACAAGCAGGCATTCTTTAGTTGAAAAAAACCGAGAGCGTTCGACTGAATTAATCGTAAATCGTAGGTACGTAAAGTGGTGTGAGTACCGAATATCGATTAAAAGAATACCGTTCCAAGAAACAACTCTTTGCGCCAATCAAAGGACAAAACATACACATTTAACATTAAAATACCACTAAAACCTTTCTTCTAGAAGTCAACCCCCAATCATTTCTTGCAATCAAAAAACTGCTAAAAAACAGATTCATTCAACTATTCAAGAACAAAAATCCCCAGAAACTGAAATTCTTTCAAAGCTTCTTTCTTAATAACCACTTACTATATACAAAATTACATCATTCATTAATTTGATTACAGTTACATCAACAAAAACGAAACAACCAAGCAGCAGCAGCAGCAGCTTATTCAATCGCCTGATTCATTTCTTCTTCCTCCTCGGACGCTGGCAAAAATCTCATATGACAACCAAATCCACAATCTCATAGAAAGGAAGGCTCATTCTGCTTCACGAATCAGACGTTCATCATCATAATTCTACTAAAACTAAATCACACCTCAAAATCAGGCATCTCCATGCCAACAAAGCAACATCGTCACGCATCTCCTGAATATGTAAAACCTCGCCCTCTGCTCCTTCACCAGAGCCGCACACTTCCTCGTAAAAGTGCACTTTCTGTAACAAGCAGACGAAGAAGAAAACCGATTGCTGCTCTTCGAGAAGCTGTGTTTCTTCGACAACTTCCAATTCTCGTCCAAATAGATCTGCCTTGCTGATTGTGAATGTGAAGATGATGATGATGCTACGACAATTGAAACAGCCATGGCGAAATTGTCAATAGGTTTGATTGGTCGATCGATCGATCGATCGATTACCCCGGAAAATTGAGAATTGAGAGAATTGGGATTTGGGAAATTTGTGATTCTCAGGGGTTTTGGATGAATTTTGCGTCAGATTGGGATTTATACAGATAAGAATTGGAAAAGATATCAAGTGGGGGTTGTTATTTATACTGGTGAGAAATTATAGGCCTTCAGCTGACGTGGATGTGGGTCCGCCTCAGCCCACCTTGGGAGACCCACCCAATTTTCATTTTTATTTTCGTTTAATTGGTGGTAGGAGTACTATTGCATTTTTCTGAAAGAAATAATAATTGTACTTGTACTTTGATTTGGTGTGATTTTATTTTTTAGTGGTTATCATTTTTATAAATATATATTTTTAATTCACAGAATTATAATCCACAAGATCAATAATCTACAAGATCAATAATCCACCTTCCAAAATAAGTGGTTTTTATAAATGTCATACCTATCTATATATTAGGGTATATATTAGGGGTGTACATTAAAAAAAACCGCCCGCACCGCACGCCAATCCGCCCGCATTTAACCCGCACCCATCGGTTAGAATTTTAGTAAAAAACCGCCGCAGTTAACAAAATGGTATAACCGTCTTGGGCGGGCGGGTGGCGGTTGGGCAGTTGCCAATCCGCAACCCGCCGCCCCGCCCGCCATCTCCAATCTTTTTTATTTTTATTTTTATTAATCTAATACTAATTATTATATGATAACTATATAGTATATACAAGTAACTAACTATACAATAATACTAGTTATACTACTTAAATGAGTAATTAGTAGTACTACTAGTCTACTACTGTAACTGTAAAAGACTAAAGAGTCAATTTATTCCTCACTCCTCACGGCTTAACCTAGCCCCCTACTGTAAACTGTACTACTAGTTTTGTTTTCTTGTAATTTGGCAGACTTGTTTTGGGGCAGTGACATTGTAATTTCGAATCTGGATAAGTATTACAATTTCGACTTATTTCATAATTATTTTGTTAACTTTTTGCGATGTAATATTTTGTTAACCGCCCGCGTTTCGCCCGCCATCCGCCCGTACTAAGCGTCACCCGACCCGCGGTGGTTAGATGAAAAACATACCCGCCGCGGTTAATAATTTGGTCAACCCTCCGTAGGTGGGTAGGTTAGGAATTTGGTAAATATCCTCCCGTAACCGCCCGCGTACAGGCCTAACAAATTCTATGAAAAGAATCAAGAGTAGTTTTGTGTCCCACAATTAACTTGTGATCTCTCTAATTTCCTTTATGGTTCTTTTCGTTAAATTTCATATTTGACTGTGCAGAGTTTTCAGTGAAGGTGTAAAATTGTTGTAAAAAGGTGTCAAGGTCCACTAATAGAAATATATGGAGTTTTATGGACATCTTAAAATGAATAAGCATAGAGTTCAAAAAAGATAAAATGAATAAGCATAAAGTTCAACGTGATAGAGGGGAGGTTGGTTTATGTTCTTCTCAAAATGTTGAGCAGTTTCGAGTCAGATGATTGTGAAATTATCTTTGACCAGCCATTTTAACATCGTTGGGGGAAGCCGTGTTTTGATAAGAATAAGGTTGGTATGAGTATATGGTAGTTATAAGTTGGTATACAAGTATGACTAAGGTAGTTAGATTTGACATTAAAAAAAAAGTGTACCGTGCTAATAGCCATCAAGAAAAGGGGAAAAGCAATATATATGAATGATCTCTGAAGCTATGTTTACAATTTGCTGCAAAGTATATCAGTTTGATTGTAATTCTCTTCTATGCAAATGTATTCAGGGTATTACTATCCCCTGTTTTTGTATCTCTAGAATGTCGATGCATTTCTTCAGCAAGGACTTGGCCTGGTCGTTCTTCTCTATATCGGACAAGTAAATCAGCTCATCCATGAACCCTAATTCTGTCAACTGAGCGGGAGGAAAATCTCGGAACTTATTAGTCAACTCCAGAAGACATTCTGCAACTGCAATATGAACCTGTAATTGGTCCATACAAATCAGATTAAAAGATACGTAAATCAGGATACACATGCCACCCTATAGAACAATTCATATTATGGATAAACTCGAGAATAGCTGCAAGTGTAGACAAGCAAAGCAAGCGTAGGCACAGATTGACACATACCTGGCCAATTTTTATTGTACGTAGGCATTGCACCAATTCGGGGGAGATGGAGTAAAATATCTGCAAATAGAGGAATCAGAGTAGGTAAGTGCTTCATGTTCTGGTATGGACAAGAGCTATGATTCTTTCCAGAACTTGTTAGTTGTTACCTCATGAATAAAAGCAGTTATGCCAGTAAGCATTGCAGGTTCTTGCAAGTCCGTTATACAATTTTGTAGCTTTAAGCAAAGCTCTTTGACAGATGAAATCACCGACATTTTAACTGTAAAAAACATGCAACCATGGTAAGGTCAGACTTACAATACTTAACCAGAGAGGATAGTAGAGGAAATTTCGCAACTCTACCTGTCCATGTGAAACTAGGTGAGAGAGAAAACAAGTAAAAATCAATTAATTTCTTCTTCTGTTCAAGAATATCAGCAATGTTTGCCACATCGATACATGCAGCAACACACTTCAATATTTTCTCATGTAAAGCTGGAGAACTATCTTTCTCGCCTGCATCTGCAAGACGGGAGTATCAATTAGTGTTCAGACCAGATATATTACATGTTGTATTTTAGTTCAACATAGACTAGCAAGCATTCAATTATTTTATGCACTTTCAATGAAAAGAAAAGAACTTCCATATTCCACATGCTTAATTAAAGGATGGGTTGTACACTTGTACTTGAGATAAATAAACAAGTATACATAAATTTATCATTACTTTCAGACCTTCTAGAGAACCTCAAGAAGACAAGAACTTCAGCATATGTTACTTAAAAGCTTTGAACCAGAAAAGGGCCAGGGACACAATTGCATGCTGACTAGAAGCAACCAAACACTTATGGGAGAACCTAAGGGCTAGTTTTGCAAATCCCCAACAAGTTATGGACTAAAATCACCAAGACCAAAAATGATAACAGCCGTTTAACAGCAGAGACAGAATCATCAGAGTACTTCATACCTATGTTTAATGGCATATAGAAAGTTGGAAACCAAGAAAGATACAAGAAAAAAAGTTTACCTGAATACAAGAGATGTCACAGATTTCAAATAAAATAAATGTTTAGACATCGTAGAGTATGTTGGGAACTTATACATTGATACTTTGATAGCATCGAGACCAACATTACTCTTAACACGATTAGTTACTAACTCAACTCAAATTGTAATTGAACGAGAGTACGAGACCAATTAAAGTGTATGCAACAATGCAAGCCTAGGAGCAAGTGGAGACTGATCACATAAGAGAGGTGATCGGGACGATGTATGACAACCAATAAGTTCAAGTTCCGTATTATTAATACAAGAAAACTAATCTAAACATAGCACTCCGATTTGTACTATAATACGTTATTGGACAAGGTCCAAGGAAAAAAGTACCACCGAAAGTAGAAGCCTACAGCTCTCATTTTGAAGGATATCATGGCAGGAAAAGGCTATACCTGTTTTAGCATCATTCGACACCAAGAACTGGCCTGTCTTTGTTTGAGCAACGGAATTTCCCATTTCCAAGAGTGATGGAAAAACAGCGTTAAAGAACAGTGGATCATTGAAAGCTTTGATGACCTATAAAACCACAAGACAACATAAGAGATAAAGAAGCTTTACATACAGCATAATTTGGTGAGGTACACACCAAGGAAAAAGGGACCCAGCATAAAACACAAAACCAAGAATGTTTCTAGATATATTTTTCAAATGAAATGAATATAATTATTAACAAACCAAATTGACCAGCATAAGATGGAGGACCAAAACTATAAAACAGATGGTCATGAAATCATGTTTCTGAGTTTTGTACAACTTCAAACTGTGATCAGAATTTTTCAACCCTTTATATGAAATGTCAGTATCTAATAATTGTTCTACCAGTTCATTTATTGCTTAAAATAAAATAAAATAAAAAACAAAACACTTTTTCCATTTTTCTGCTTCAGATGAGTTGTTGAGTGGAGTAAAAATCATTGAAGAATTCATTTTCATCAGTGATAGACATAACTAATACATCATTGTCATATCCGTCATTCAACAGGCTAAGAAACAATCATATTCAAAGGTACAGGGCAAAGGAGTCACGATACAGCATAGCATTGTGTACCTGCTCAAGACAGCCAAAAGCTGCTTCACGATACTTCTGTGCTTTTTTTGTGCATGCAGAAGTCACAAGACCCAGTATAGCATTAGGAGCAGCTGGGTTAGAAGCAGAGATTGTTTTGTGGCATGATTTGCAAAGAGCAGATAATGCACCCAATACTGCATCCTTCCCCTGTCAAGTGATAGATACAAGTATAAAATTACATAGGCACGTCAAGCATTAGGCAAATTACATTCCCAGACTATGTCAGGCAAATTATTTAACCTTATGTTTTCCCTCTGCCCCGTACTGAATTACATGTACGCTAACTATGTCAAGCAAATTATAGTATTGCATTATTCATCCCTCATGCAATACTCTAATTGATTTTCTTAATTTTCTTTGGAAGTGATCATGATTAGAAAATACCAAGAAGGGAATCTTCCCTGTAAGTAGTTTGAATAAAAGCTCGTGTTAGGCGTTATGCACGCACGCCTATGAAACTAAGATATCACCAAGCCTCAAGAAATTCCTGGGTGTCCCCTTCAACACATTCAGTAACACAACTGTTGACACACAGATTTGCAGACTGTTTGGCATTGGACTAAAAGGAGGTAGGTTATCGACTTTATTAGTTCGCGAATAGTACATGAAGTTTAGTTGAGTTGAAAAAATCGGGTTTGAGATTTAGTTACAGAAACATAGTTTGTAGGAGGGGTATATTTGTAGGTGGGTGTAGGAGTGTGTAAGAGAGAAGGGGTATGTGCAAGAACATTATTGATGGTAAGGTTGTTTGGCCAGAGAGAAATTGATGAGATAGATAAATATAAAAAAAAGGGGATAGAAAAAGATATAGGAAATGGGATGAAGCGGAAGTGTGGTAGGCAAAATTGCCAAACGGAGTGCCAAACACAAACAAAAATCGAGGTGGGTTAGGGCCTTAACCCACCTCCTTAGTCCACTGCCAAGAACTCTCTTGATATCTCTAGCATTTCATGTATCTATGTGTGTGACGGGTTGGGGAGGGGCAGCAAATAGAGAAAGATAGCCAAGATCACTTCATTAGCGGTTAATGTAACCCAGATCACTTTATTAGCTTATAGACTAGGATAAAGCAGATAGCGTAAGTGCTCTCCGCTTACATCAAAAGGTAAAGGAACTTGAAATAATGCAGTGTGTACGCGCATGTGCGAACGCGCGCACACATAGATTAATAGAGTAGCAGAATAAAAATATGTCTACCTCCCACAAACGACCAGGAAGTTCCTTCATAAGAGAAGAAAGCAACTCAGCATGATGTGAAGACAATTCTTCGCCAAGGACTTCAGAGAGTTTACATATTGCTTGTGATGCCTGTACATTCCACAAAAATAACCCTTCAGTTTGTATTTTGGGGAAATTTCATTCCAGTGAACAGTGAACTTAGAGTAATTCCGAAGCAATGTAGTCAATACGATGGCAAAAATTTCAAAAAACCATACCAAAAAGTCACAGCTCATTCACCATCATATAGAAAAACTCATATCTCATTCCTCCAAAACACTCATTTATTATGGTTTGTACAGCTTTCAAATCTCAATTCCTCAACGTACACTCGTTAAATAATAACTTAATAAGCGCACACCATACACACAGTCAGTTTTTCTTCAGCTGGCAGCATGATTAATGTATACGGAGACTGCCCTGGAAATAAGGAATGGCTTCTATAGGTACCAGTAGCGAAGCAAAAAGAAAATAAAACATTATTAATTAATTAGACATACCTTCTTTTTACCAGCCCATGAGGATGACATGATTCCTTCATTGATCAGAGCAACAATTTCTCCCAGGTATAGTTGAAGAGTCAAGCGTTCACTGCTCATGTTTTCCTCCCACAGTTCTTCATATAGGCTCGAGATGACCTTATCATCTTCAAATCTGCAGATGAGTACATTAGTTATTTTTGGCTTGAGACAAGGGAGCTGATGTCAATCAAAGAATAAAACAAATATGAAAGTTGATGTTATTTGCATCACTAATTAGTTGATCTGCTAAGGTATATGACTATATTCAACCATAGTGAAGACCTAATTACAGATGAAAAAGATCACTGTTTCTAAGAAAAGGCTTTACTTTCTGAAATCGAACCTACATCTTTCTAAAGTTGAGGTAAGATTCTAATCTAGCTACAGATTCATTTGACATAAGCTAAGATTTAGAGACATAACCAGAAGTGCAAATATTTACAACATTGTATGTAATTTACACATGCAGCGCTTTCTAGTGTCACTATGATCATCGAAAGTTAATAGGGAAGAGGAAATATAGTACGTTCAAACATCTATTAGTTAGTTAGTTAAATCAAATATTCTCTGAGGAATATCTTCCCCATGTATTTACACTTGCTCTATAATAGTCAATTAAATCATAATAGGCAAGACAACGAAGCGCAGCTCAGTTGGTAAGACGCTTCCCCTCCAACCAATAGGTCGGGGGTTCGAGTCACCCTTTGCCTCTTCAAAAAAAAAAAAATCATAATAGGCAAGGAAGAAGTGGGAATGTAGGTGAGAGTCAAACAATTTTTTAGAATTTAGAGGAACCCAATTCACCTTGAAATAAAGATAACTGGAACGATGATGGCATGATATCCATTCAGTGTATCAGCAGCTGTTGAAGCATAGCTTCTTAACAGTATTGCACATGAAATCTGATCATTACGATCTCCGTTGTGCAGATTTGCAGTATCCTCAATTAATCTCTGTGCCTGGGATGGGGTTGCAAACTTCAAGACAAGTGCACATGCATTTGCAAAGGCACGCTTTGATGAAGCGCTTCTTTCATCTTTCACAACTGGAAGTAAGAGCCTCAGTAGTGGATTGGTGAATGGCTTGATGCTATCTCCAACTTTCTGAACAAGCAAGCTGATAAAATTTGCTACACCTACCCTGGAATGTTGAAATTAAATCAATTTATTATCGGTGACATGGATAAATTTTTTAAAGGTAATTTCATTCAAAAAGAGAGAAATACAGGGGAAGTGTATTACAACAAAGTAGACAAGCAAAATACAAAGGTGACATAGATTTTTAGGAACAAGAAAAATAGCATGCCCATTTCAAAGAAAGTCAAGACTACAAAGACAAGTTTACATTACCCTTGGGTTAGAATCGAGAACTAGAATACCAAAAGAATAAGCAATGTGGTATCTGTATAATGAAGTATACATATTTTGCCAATGATACAGCATAGATTAGTGAAAGAACTCTCCAATTTCCACACATAAATATAGATCACTGCCTGAAACTGGTTACTCATAGAAAGCATATCGCACTAGTTTGAGAAATAGCAACATTCACATGAAACACATTTAAAATTAAACTGGACATTTTCATCTGTAATAACACTTTTGTGGAAGTTATGGTCAGAAAGGACAACTGCGGGAGCAAGAATAGAATATGCTATCGCACACAACGGTAACCAACTTGTTACATGTTACACTCTTACGCAGCACATAGAACAAGCTAAAACCTAGTTATTCATTCAATAAAGACTTCAGGAACAAATCAAAGCCAACTGGAAATCCTTCAAGAAATTTAACTGCACCTAAAAAAAATATAATACACAATGTTTTTAAACCCCCAAAATGCAATTTTCTGTGACAATAGGCAAATGTATTTTATCACTCTCAATTCCATTTCAACATTTCTCCAAGACATGAAATTGAAGAAACAAAATATCAGAAGAAGCTGCTTATGCTAGACAACATCACAAGGCTGCACAATTAGAAGAGAGTGGTTATTATCAATAAGCACCTCGTATTCAAGCCAATTCCAGATCTGACCAACTGGGCAAGGCGTGGAACCAATAATTCCAGCGACGGGGAATCAACAACATCTATGCAGAATTCAAGAGTTTCCCACATAGGAGATCCTCTGGCTATTGAAATTCGCAAGTTTTCTAGTTTTTCTGTTTGGATACCGACATTTTCTGCATGCAACTGGAAGGAAATAGTATGAGAAAATGTAACAAAAATTTCAGTGAAGTTTCATCAGTGACATCCAGCCATGAATCTTATGGAAAAATCAATTACGGGAAACAGGAAAACATGAAATTGGGTATCTAGAAATGTGCAACATAACAAGCTTTATAAGATCATCCAGACCTCAACATAATTCATTCCTTGGTCTTCAAGGCTTGACAGACTTTCCAACATACAACACACAAGATCACTCAAATATGGCCGAATAGCAACACCGGCACCCTGTTAGACAACAGTAAAATGCATCAGTGTAAATTAATCTTCCATATGATCAGAAAAAAGAATAATCTAGATTCTAGAACTAAGTCTTTGTAAAAAATATCAAAGTCCATTAATAAGAATAGTATGTCCATTAGCATGCTAATAGTATTAGCATGTGCTAATTACTAATTAGGATAATATCTAAGGAATATTCCATGTCATATTCCTTAGGGCTAGTACTATAAATAAGAGAGCTTGGCATAGCTTACAACCAGGCCTAGCAAGTGAGTTTGAGAGTGTTTGTAACCTTTGTAACCTTTCCGAGTGTGCCTTATAATAAAAGCTTCCCCTTGTTTCAATATTCCTCTTCATCAATACTTAGCCTACTACTACATTGATCCTGATACACCTCCTAAGTGGTTGTACCCACTATGTGTCTGTAAACGTGGAAGCAGAATATAACCACTTACATATAACACCAGATTATATAAAAACAGAGCTACCAACTTTGACTGAAAAATAATAAGAATTAGTCCATGTCCTCACCTTTGCTAGCTTTGTAACCATACCAATGGCCACCTTGCGAATACTGTCAACTTTACTCATTATGCCATCAGTTAGCAACAAAGGCAAAACTATGGCCATTGTTTGTCTTGCTTCCTGGACTGGTGTAAGAGAGACATCACATAGCCTCCCTGTTAATGAAGCAACACCACGACATAATCTATCACCAGCATTTCTGACAGTTTCTTTTATGTCATCCATGGCTCGGAAAGCAGCCGTCCATATCCTGTTCAAATGCTTTTCAACCTAGTACATATATCAGAACATGTGAGTGAGAGATAGATGACGTCCTTTGCAACAAGAGACACTTAAAGTTATATAATGGAGAAAAACAAAAAAGTACAAACAAAAAGAAACAGATAGAGCAACCTGATCAAATTTCCGTCCTTGCAGTATATCTGCAAGAGCCAGGCAAGAAGCTTCCCTGGAACGCCACAGTCTAGATCCACATTGTATCAATAAATCCTCAATAATAAGATCAAAATGATCATCAATGGCTTTCTTTGAATCGGCTATCAATGATTTCCAGATGTGCGACATTGCATCCTGGATCAGATTACAAATCAGGACAATGGTCGAAGGCTCTCTAAGGGACCAAAAATAAATATTTAAAGATGGGAGGTTGCATCTTAGATTATTCACTGAAAAGGACGGTTTAAAAAGAAACAGATAATGGCTTATCATAAGCTCAGTACAGAAATAGTCTTAAATTGTGCAGCTTCATAACATAAATGCTGAAAACGGAAACAGATGGCAGCCAAAGTATCATTCTTAATTTCTTATGTGACGAACTAAATGATTGTACCTGCACATTCTTATCAGGATCATACTGATAGCGAATCAATCTTGGAATCAATGCACGAAGGTGAGGCTTTAGTGCATCCCCAGCATGCTTTGCTATTTTTGAAAACCCAAAGGCAGCACCTCTTTTGGAATTAAGAGAAGCCTGATAATTGGCCAAATCCATAAACTTATAAATTAGGTCAGGTTGCCCCATCTCATTAGCGAGGCTGCACAGCTCCTTATACGTGCTCAGTTTTCCACCACTTGGGCTTTCACCAACAGAACCTTCTTGGAATACTTCTGAGTCTTCAACAAGCTGAAATTAGAACCAAAAGGACAGGACTGAGAACAAAACAGCTGAATGCATCCAAGACAACAAAAACAAGGGAAATCTATTAATCCTCACCTTAACCGCCCTTTTCCTCTTACCAGAACCAGTTAGAGTCCCAACAAGTGCATTAACTAAATTCTGTTTCATGCCACCATCTCCAAGTTCATAAACAATACTAAGGCCCTGAGATGCCAACTCCTGTGTAAGTTCATTCTGCTCCCCAATAAGATGAGAGAATGCTTCCTGCACTCATACAGCATTATGAAAAACTTGAGAATCTAGCAAAGTAAGTTTTTCAGCATGGTGTTTGGAACAAAATATGGTGTGTACCAAAGACACATTACCCTCACTACTCTCCACGAATAAAATATTGAATATAAAGGACAAAGATAGCAAAGACCTCTAGGCTCTGACTATCCTAGTCCATCATTCATCTTGGGAAACCGACACACGTAGAGACAAATTAACAGAATAACAATTGTACATACAATTTCAATCATTCATAAGGGCAAGTGTAAATCAGTACTTTTTAAAGAAAGAAACAGGAAAAACAAAAAAATGGGAATAAAAGGCATCCGGCAAGTTAAAAATTACTGGGGACTCCCAGAATGCTATGAATATTAGGATTGGATTTTGAATTGATCGAACATTTATACAAATTAGAAATAATGTGAAATTTCGGATGGGATTAAACACCCCGACATATGGTACCGTCAGAAACATAAAGGGCAAACAATATTTTTGTAGTACCCAGAGTAAATGTTCTCCGTTCTTTATCCTGCATGCCAAACTGAATACATAGGGCAGCGAAATCCTAAATTTGTTCGGGTAGCTACAGAATCAAACCAGCCCAGCCCAAATTTCTAATCCAACCAAAGAATCCTTACTAATTGTTTGTGCAATAAAGAATGGAACTTCAACGGCAAACGAGGTTAGAGGTCCAGGTACACACATTCAAACAATTTATTAGCACATACCTGGATTTCTGGGAGCAACTGCTGGATAGTCTCATTTTGGCCACAGTATATTGTTAGTGACAGCAGCCAGACAGTGCCAGCACAGCGCTCTTCTTTTCTGCTACTGTACAGAAGAGCATCAAATAGCTTTCTCGTAATCGCATCTCTAGCAGTAACATGATAATCTCCAACAGTTCCTTCCAATAAGGACTTTCTAGGCAAGGAGGAGGACACATCTCCCATCAAGAAGTTAGAACTCATGGACAGCGAAGAATAATTAGTTTTGAGAATCATATCAGTTGTGACAGGCACACCTCCCCACAGAAAAGATAGAGCCTCCCCAGCAGCAAATAAGATATCTTCAACCTGCTCAAAAAATTTCATTGGCAACAATAATGTATCAAGAACTTTGAAAGTGGATTTACCTCTCACTCCAAATCGGCTTAAAACTAAACTCAAGCTTTCCAATGAAACTCATACTTTGTTGTTACATGGGAAGCGGCTGAGTTGATAAGGATGACGCTTGGATATTCAATTAAATTTCAAAAAGCTTATCACCTACCTTTGACCGACAAAGACTGAAAATCAGATCAAGAACGGTAGTTAGATGTTCAGCTGATGATTCTTTCACACACATATGTCCCAATGCTATAACAATTTTCTGAACTGATTTGATATCATCACTTGAGAGTAGCTTGCGTAACTTTTCAGTCAAAGTTGTCCAGATGGAAACTGCACATATAATGTAAGATACATGAGTCATCTGTGAATGAGTTTTCAGAGCAGCACTGATTTCAGATATCGAACGAGTGTGCAAGCAGCAATTAATAATTATCAATCTACCTGGTATAGCATCAACAACAACAAGAGGCAGTGGAATACAGATTCCAATATGGCCCAGAGCTTGCATTGCAACAGAAGCTAATGCAGCAGTCTCATTGTTGACAATGTCAACCAGACATTTCAGAATATTCTGAAGCTGCAACTCTGAAATCTGGAGAACAGAAAAAAAAAAAAAAGAGAAAAGCTGAGGTAACAACTCCGCAACTCAAATCTCCAAGAGTCACACATGCAATGGTGGATCCAACAAAGAAGAGCATCCAATATAAAAATACCTAAAAGAAAAATCAGTTTCACAAATACAAACATGATACAAGTCTTGTGTTCTATTCAAGGAAAGTCCCAGTACAAACACAGTGCTGATAAATTCCAGAGCAAATACATATTCCATTGCTATTTTTTCTATTTTAGAAGATTTAAGAACTTTTTCCCTTCTAAGCCCAGTAACCAACTCCAACCCATGCCTGCTCTCTTCCTTCTAGCAGCTAGCTTACCCTGCTACCCCGGCCAGGCCAGCTCCACTTAATTCTTCCAAATCTAACTAAATTTATAATTGAAATATTACTCCGAAAAACTTCGCAACTAAAAAATCAGAACTTGGCTTCATACAAAATCCAGAAATGGTGACTTCTATTCATTAAATGTTCTCTCTCAGTGTGGCTCAGCTTCCATGACGGAGGTTTGAACCCATTAACCACATTCCACCACCCCCTCACCCCAACCCAACAGTAAGGACGAACCTTAGAATGTCGTCCTAGAAAGAGAGAGGTGACCATAGTTCTGTGAACATTATCAAGGACTAATTGATCATGAAGATATATATTGACAATTACCTACTGATTGCACTGCATTTAGATACTCTCTGCTGAATTTACTATTATCAAGAGTATATACTTCAGACAAATTTAATCAGGTAAAAGCCCATGATTAAGACAAAGAGTCTAAGCTTTGTGGCCTTGTGGGCCATATCCAAAATCCATTATATGGAACACAAAGGAGTAAGAAAACAGAGAAAGTGAGAAGACACAAATCGACACATGGAGCAAAGCATACGAACAAGGAAACTGGAGAAACGTGATAAAAACTTCAATTACTTTGCAGCTTGGAAAATATTTGGAGTTTCGCCATGCCTAATTTTTGTTGAAGAGACTGTATGGTTCTATTTAAATTAGAGAATTAGGCTGTTTTAGATAAATGTTCACTTTGATGATCAGTCACATATTAAACACGAATAGGAGCTTACACGGGGAGTTCCCTGCATACAATTTGCTGTGACATATCCCAAAGCACATAGCTGCCCATGCTGGGTTTCAAACCTATATTTGCAGGTTAGTCAGTCCCTCGAACAACAGCACAACGACGAATATAATAGTTCACCAATACTTGGATGACAATTAAAATACCTTAGTTTCTGTGGACCACTGATTGAAGATAACAGTTCACCAATAAGTTCATTCAAAGAAGAGACAGGGTGAGTAGAGGAAGCTAGTCCGAGTAAACGAGCAACAGATTCCCTAGTCTCATAATCCAAATGATTGAGAAACTGCTTAAGCCATAAAACTTTCTGGGAGTAGCGAGATGCTATCATCTATCATCCATAACAAAAAAAAATCAGAAAAGAGAATTGTAATACATCAAGGGAAGGAAATTAGATCAAAATAAATGGCGTGTAAGTCATGTTTCTTCCGTTCAACAAATCTACCTCAGGAAAATTTGATCCCACAGTGATGATTGCCCTGGAAGCTGCAGCGTGCAACTCAATAGACCCTTCGTAGGCCATGGCATGTTCCAGTAGTAAACATAATCTATCCACCGATTGTAAGAAAGAGTCTTCGGATGGCATTGTCTTCATCACCTCGGCCTCGAAACACTTCAACAAGAACTTTATCATCGTAGCATAAGTTTTGGATGGAAAAAGAAGTTTTGTGTCGCCTACTGCACTAGCATTTAGTATAGCTGGTTGCTGTTCAAGTATAAAATTTAGCATGTCTGAAAGGTGTGGGTATTCAGATGAGATGTTTTGCAAAACAGTCTTCCTCTGCACTTCACCAGGAAACAAACCTTCTAATGCCATTTCCCTGCATGTCGACGAACTGGGGATTGCTCAATGAAAGCATTTTAAAGAAGAAAATACAAATAAAATAAAATATGGCAGCGTCTGAGTGTTCGGCATCTAAAAGAGAACAAGAAAGAAAAACAAAAAAGCCAGAGCAGATGTGCTTCTGACAATCTTTTTCCGTCATTGTTCAACCTTTAATGGTCAAGGTTCACTGTCAATCTCTTCATAGTTTATAATAATAATAATAATAATAATAATAATAATAATAATAATAATAATAAATAAAATAATAATAATAATAATAATAATAATAATAAAAGATTGAGTTCCACTTCATAAAAATAATAATAATAATAATAATAATAATAATAATAATAATAATAATAATAATAATAATAATAATAATAATAATAATAATAATAATAATAATAATAATAAT
>JAYMSL010001661.1:0-16405 GCA_036897195.1 Plantago coronopus
TTTCAAGAAATCATTGAGTTTTTATATATATATGGATTAACAAATCCCTTTCTGATAATATAAGGTGACTGTTTCAATTTGGATATTGACTATAAAAGCCCTTGTATAGTTGTATTTGAAATTGTGAAACTGGGAAAAAAAAACAAAAACAATAATAATGAGTACGGGAAAGTACTACTGCGATTACTGCGACAAGCAATTCCAGGACACTCCAGCTGCTCGGCGGCGCCACCTTCAAGGCGTCGTCCACCAGCGAGCAAAAGCTCTCTGGTATGACACCGTTCGGACCTCAGGTATCGACTCTATCTCATTTCGCCCTATTTTTTCATTCCAATTCTATCCTTTTTAATTATTCAATTAGTGAATTAGTGTCATTCTTTCGAATCTCAGCTGGTTTAGATCAATTTCATGAAGCTCAGGCTTTCGGTAAACTTGGAGTTTGCAATCACTTTGTTCGTACGGTAAGATCTAAACATTCCTAATTTGGAGGTTAGGTTTATTGTCGATTCTGAATTGAATGCAACAATGTTTGACACAGAATGTACTTACATCTGATTGGGGTTGGATAATGATGAAAGAGATGTTACATTTTGCAGATTGAAATTTTTGGTCATCTATATGTGCTTGCTTAGTTCACTTGTTACACTGTTGCCTTCAGCACTTATAGTGAATTTGACAAGATACCCAACAATTTATAAGCTTCCCGTTCTCGTTTTCCTGTACTAGCTCTTTACTTGTTTATAAATGAATTACCGAATTTTTTTGGCCTATTATAATCTTGTGCCACTTCATAATAAGTACGTTTACCGGCTGTTACTCTGTAATCTACTGTTTGATATGGCGGTCAATAGCATAAGCACCTAGGTTTTGAAAGCTGCAAATGCATTTACTCAAAAGTGTAAACAAAGTAGTACTAATGTAATACCAATAATTCATTAGAATTTGTTACATCAAGTTTCCTGCACTATTCTCTTCGGTCATTCAGCTAACATAGATTCAGTCTGCATTGTTGTATGAGAAACTTGATTGTTAAATTCATTCCTGAATCCTAGGGAACATGCCAGTATGGAGATTCTTGCAAATATTATCATCCCAAGCAGAATATAAATGCTCAACCAATGGAAGGTAGTTTCATCTGTTATAATGTTTTCGTGTGATGCCACCATGATACCATCTACCACTATAAATCTTTCTGCTATAAATTCCAGGTATTACAAATAGCCAGTCTCAGGGTAATCCTAGCAGCCTATTGCACGGGGAAGCTTCTCTTCCAGGCAAGTTATTCTTTATATCAACCGCGTTTTTATGCTGAAACATAGTTATGTCATAACCTTATATTGGCACCCTACTATATATCTCATCTAACCTGCTGCCTGCTGGGTTATGGCAGAAATGTTTGGGAAAACGTCGTTAGGGAACCTACCTCCATCTCTTTGGCCACCTCCAGAAGGGGGATATCCACCCCTACCCTTCATTGATTGGGGATAGCATTCTATACTGAAGCAGAGTTTAGCATTCTATACTGATATTCAGCGTACATTTTTGTAAAAAATCTGGTTGTAATCTTTGAGAGTTTAACCGATGAATGGGTGTTTAGCCTCTGAATTTTATTGACCTTCATCAACTCATCAATTTAATTTATTTAGTCCCAGATAGTTGTGTGCAAGAGAAAATGATGACGAAAATAAGCAAATGAATTTTGCATTTGCTCTGCTCTGCTCTGATCTTTCAGTCAGTATAGATAGTTAAAGTCTCATGAACTTGGATTCATGTTTCATTCATTTTGTTATCAATACCTGGTTTTCCTTCATTTTCGAATTAGTGTATTCGAATATGCACTGTTTTTTTTTTTTAGCTCAAAGACACAGAACATCTTTTAAGTTACACAGACCTCAACCACTGGAAAAGAGCAAAAGGATCTAAACAATTAAAAAAGACCTGGATATAGAAGTTTCGGGACATGTTTCTTTTCATTTCATATGCTTATTGTGTGACTCATTTCAGCTAAATAATATTCCAATAGGAGTAGTACCAGTATTTCACATGTTAACAAATTAGGACCCAGTTTCCTCAAAACTGATACTGCAATATGGGAAAATATATACCAGCAAGTCGATATTGATATGTTTGTACCTCCAGGGTTACTCCACATTCACTGTGAGTAAAATGTTTCAGCAGTATATAAAACATTAAGTTACTTTTGACGTCAAGTTATATTCTTAGATGTCTCAGGAGCACTCCTCGAGTGAGACCGTAAGAATGTAAATCCTTGTCAAATTTGTACACAAACTAGTGACCTTGTGGAAACAAACACATAAAATGAAGCTTTCTCTTCTCTTCTCGTTGGGTAGATAAGATCTACAAAAGTCTATGGAAGAATATCCCTATAATCTAGTATAGAAAAGACGGAAAGGGAACCGGAGTAGGAAGTAGTACTTGATGATGAAATCATATGCGCATTACATAGGGTCTGATTATGACACCTAGTTAGATCTTTAGAATAGAAAAGAAAAAACTAATGTAGTTTTGATGCATAATTAAAGTGAACCAAAATCAGGGATGATTAGCATTTAGCAAACCAAACAAGTACCATATTATTCTTACCTTTTTGCGTTTTCTAATTCTAATACCTACTAATCCTAATTCCTACAGTTGATTAATCAAATTTCACTGGCAAGAACATTATCCTTTGAAACAAGAAGTATATAGAACAGTAGTTGTACATACTTTTAGCTGCGTAGAGACAAACCAGTAAACCTAAAAGACAATAAATTTGCACGCCGGCCACTGATATTTTTAATGTTATGGATGAAATAGCACGCACGCTGTTTGATCTCAGTGCCCTCTGCATTATTGAAGAATGGCATTTTTAAGTCCCATGTTTCTTTCTAGTGCTCAACCTTTCTTCCACTGAAAAAATGAGTACTGTTAGTGGTATTCTAATAAAAGATTACGCGTTTTATTTTTTAATACCTGAGATCAAATTCATTACATCAGGTATTTAGAAGCGCAAAGTATATATTTGAGGGTATAGAACTTTACCCCATTACTCCCTAAACAAGATCTAACTTCAATGAGACAACAAGTTAAGTTAGCAAGCTAGAATGTCTGTAGATTGTAGATATGTCACTTCATCGGCTAGATTCTACTACTAACATTATATGTATCTTGGTTAATTTGTGCATGCATTGATACAATACCATGTACCAATGTGACCACTTTTGGGTATAAAAGAACTTCATCAGCTCAGACAAAAACAATAACGGTCGATATATACTCTATTTCAGCCCATGATAACTGGTGGTTGATTGTTTGGGTAGCGTATATTTAGTTGATAAAATGAGAGAAAATACTCAATTTGGTCCCATATGTTTTTACCACCGTATTTTTTAACTCACATTTGGAACTGTAACTTTATGAGTATCATAAAGTCATGTTCCAAAGTGAAATTAATTTAATCTTGGACGTTTAATTTTTTTTTTTTTTTTTGAGAATTCTCTAAAACTAAATTTTGTTTGGAAATTGTTATCTCTTATCATCTAGGTTTATTATTTTAGATATTGAATTCAAAGAAATCACGACATACATATTGTGTTATAATAGAGATGAATACATTGATAATGGAGCGTAAATCAATTTACAATAGAATTTCTCACGAATCATAATATCGAGACTGAATTACCATGTGTTAATGTAAAAACCATTACTTACCATTGAGTAATTTAGTGGCTCCAGACATCTTACCTGAATTGGGAAAAAATTAAAGCGTAAAGGGTTTAATCTAGAGCATCATAAATTTGTAAAAGAATTTTCATGTCTTGGCAATTTTGACATGTAATCAGAGGAGGGGAAATTTGGTGCAACATGTTTTGAGAAAAGTACAGAGTTTGAAGCAGTAAAAATACCTAACATGTACTTAAGCTTTTCTTTTTTTCTTTCTTTTTCCATAAATCGGCAAATCAAGGATCAATAATGATTTCCATTTACTCTCGACGTGTGACTCGAATCACCAATCTATTAGTTGAAGGGGAAGCGTATTATCAAACTGAGCTGCTTTGTTGTTCACATGTAGTTAAGCTAGTTTCCTTTAGATCCTTAAATTAGTATTTAGTAACCACTCTAACAAAAATTTCCTTAAAATTTGAGTTAGTTTCATCCCAAAACACAAATCTAGCTAGCTAAGCTCCAAATGAAGAACCAAAAGACAATGACTTCTTGACAAACTATTCATCAACAGACATGAGATCTTTGCTTCAGTTTTTAACTAATTCAGACAGTTATCTTTTCCAACCTTGCCAACTAAAAACTGTAACTCTGAAATGAATGTGTAACTGTATAATCCTATTATCAATATTCAATACACTTTCCCAGTTTAGCAAACATGCTTCTTCAAGCAACATACTGTTAATCATGATAAGTCAGAAAATAATTTAAGTTTTGAACTTCTTTTTCACCAGAAAGGCTATTCTGCAAGTGCAGTTGATCCTACTTCTTAATTCTTAAACAAACTCAGAGACCAGAACTCAACATTTTTCAGCTTATAAGTTCTTCAAGTGGCCACAACTTCCTAAAACATGGCCACCTTCTCTGAAATCTACTATTACATCCAAATTTGATCCTTAGAAACTGTACTTTAGTTTCGTATCCGAAATAGATACCACGTTTTCTTTAAACACCTAGTCGTAATAGAGTTGCATGAGCCTGTTCAAAGAAGTTATCAAGTTGAACACTTCATTTTGTTCATCCATTCCTATTTATATATAAGCAACAGATTAACTCCAAGAACCACATCTAGCCTCATCATCAATTATTCATCATGGAATATTCAAGCCAAATAGCACGATATTTTATCGTCTCTTTATGCATTTTCGCTCTTACAGCCCAATGTAGGCCTTCAGAGTATACAAAAATGAATAATCACCACAAGATATCTGGAAGTTCAGCTGTACCAGGTCCTGCACCTACGGCTAGTAGAAAGTTACCCCATGCCATTAGTAGACAGCAGTACATACCCCTTGCCTCCAGATCATATAACATGTTATTGTATGGTGCTGTGGGCAATGGGGTTACTGATGATACTCAAGCATTTCTAAGGGCTTGGAATGCAGCTTGCCAGAGTACTGATTCTGCCACTCTCCTTGCTCCCAGGAACTACAATTTCATGATACAGACCACGACTCTCACCGGCCCATGTAGAAACAGACTAGTCCTTCAGGTATTTAAAAAAGGGTGACACCTTGTTCTGTTTACAAGTCATTAAGATCAGAGAAGCAACTTCTGAAACCTCCTGCAAATACCACCTAAATCTTTCTCTTGATACAGATTGAAGGAACTATAATGCCACCAAACGGACCTAATTCGTGGCCGACAGGTGCGAGCAAGAGGAATTGGCTAGTTTTCAACAGAATCAGTGGAATGACAATGCAAGGTGGTGGAATGTTTGATGGAAGAGGACAAAAGTGGTGGGATCTTCCTTGCAAACCTCACAATGTAACTATCTTCAACAGAACTTGTACAACTTAATTTAATTATAACTTTTTACCAGCAACAAATGACTCATTGCATGTATATCTTCAATGAAACAGGGGCCTAATGGGACAACTTTACCTGGTCCATGTGATAGTCCAGTTGTAAGTCCTAACAAACCTTAACACCACAAAATCGCAAAGAAATAAGACGAGAGAAACTAACTTAGCTTAGCTGATTTTGCTTATAATTATAAACCATCTTTTTGCAGATGTTCAGGTTTACCTACAGCTCAAATTTGATAGTACAAGGACTTAAAATCCAGAACAGTCCACAGTTCCATTTCCGGTTCGACAACTGTCAGAATGTGAATGTCAATTCAATGTACATAACATCACCATCTGATAGTCCAAATACTGATGGGATTCACGTCGAAAGATCTAATGATGTTCAAATACGCAACTCTTACATTACTACTGGTAAAGATCTCATCCTTCACCTAATGTTCATTAATTGTGGCTTCACAGCATTTTCTGATCTGAGCTTTTTTTCGTTGTAGGTGATGACTGTGTATCGATTGGAACTGGTACTTATAATGTAGACATAAGGAACATAACTTGTGTCTACACTCATGGGATAAGGTATATATTCCTTTCTGGCTTATTCACCAAACTCACATCCTCTATAGGGCATGCCCTGGACTATGACTAAAGGATATCAAACCTAATGCGTGCCTATCGACTAATTGATCAGCTACCTTCATTCAAATCAGCTACTTCATCACCTTGTTCGGCTAAACAGAACCGAAGCCTCAAATCAACAAGACATGAAATTCAATTCGCCTGTCTCAAGAGATCGATAAAGTCTTCGCCCTAATGTCCACATGGTCATTTACACATTTTGGTTGAACCAAAAACTGCAATTAGCAGCATTAGCCGACATAACCTGAGAATAACTTTGGACAACAACTGCACTTTGGAATCGGGGATTGGAATTTCTCACCAACTCAATCATATGTCCTGGTTCCCCACCCACCCCCAACACTTATCCAACCCAAAGAAATAGAATAGGAAGTTGGTCCATTAATCTATGCAAATGCCTTCTGCTGCGCAGTTCTTCATGTATGGCCAATTGTTCAAATATCCCAAAACCAACTCGTGTTTATTCTATATTCAGTAAATTCTGTAAACAAGCCATAAAATTCAATTTTCTCTTATCTAATATTAGCAACCATCGTGATGCAGCATTGGCAGTCTAGGTGAAGATAACTCGCGGGCATGTGTCAGAAACATAATAGCCAGGGATTCAGTCCTCAGGAATTCAGACAACGGTTTACGAATCAAAACATGGCAAGGTGGATTAGGATCCGTTAGAAATGTCTCTTACAGTAATATTCGGATGGACAATGTCCGGAATCCAATCATCATAGACCAGTACTACTGCGACGCCCCTACAGCATGCAGGAACCAATCATCTGCAGTTTATGTAAATGGTATTACATACACAGGCATTAAAGGTACCTATGACGTAAGAAGCCCCGCGATGCGTTTGGCATGCAGCGATGCTGTGCCTTGCACTAAACTGAACCTGTCAAACATACAACTGTCTCCTACTCAAACAGTTACAACTAGAGCACCATTTTGCTGGAAGGCTTATGGAGATGTCAAGACAACAACTGTTCCACAAGTATCCTGCTTGTTGGGTGGAAGTCCAAAAGCCTTACCTAGTGATGATCTTGTTAGATGCTGATGACCTGAAAATCCTTTTAGTTTCAGCAGATTATTGTATCTACATATACCTATACTTGTATTCATAAATAAAAACAATGCAGTTTCTACTTTCTGTCATAGTCCCATAGATCACTCTTAAATCGAAAATTAAATATAAATAGGCGGATTACTGATAGGGTATCAAATCTTTTTCACTCATAAGGGAAATTCTTGTTAAACATAGGAACTCTGTTATATCAACAGGACTAAGTGTAGCACAATCGTTCCGTTTCGGAATGCATCCAAATTCCACATTTTCAAATACTGACTTACATATTTGCTCTACTAAGAACTTGTTCCAACAGAGTGATTATATGCATTCTACAGAGTCCAGACTAGCTCATGTTAAAAATCACACATTATGTGTAATAACCTTGCTAACTAACCTGCTCAGATATAATTTAGTTTCCTCCCATATATATTGCACAGGAACACGAATTGATCTAATTAACTCAGTTGTAACAATCTTCCCTGGCTCCCTGCAGCAATGTTGAATCATGATGAGTAATGAACAATTACAACGGCAATGGAAACTGCATACTACTTTGGAGTAATTGATCTAAATGTGTTGGACAATGCATGTCTGTACAGTTCAGTTATCTAGTGAGTGTCTTGACATGCATCAAGGGCTCAAACATGTAGTTCAAGGGACAACTAGTTAGATAGCCCAAACTGATTTTTCTGGAGATCCTTAACATTGAGTCGACTAAATTACCAGTGCCAGTGTTACAGAACTCACAATGAATATAATTTCTTAATGGAAATACTTAAAGACAATAGATCTCTAAGAAAATAGTAATTAAGAGACAACGCAATTTCCACAATGGTTCCTAGGGAGCTTAAAACATGCAAATGCTCCTATCCGCGTACACGAATTGAAGTGATTGAAGAATGATAACTTGGCATAAAACAAAGAGACACTGATTACTGCAAAACGGAGTTGGTATAAATATGAAAACAAGAAAAGCATACATAAATTATTAATCTGCTTGATTGGTATACCACAGCTCCTGAAAAGAATATTGTTTGAGTGAAAATGCAATTCAAAAAAGCGAGGGCCCAGAAGCCAGGAAAGAGAAGAGTGTAAATGAAAGAGGAGGAGCCAAGAAGAAAGGATTGGTAAGAGAGAGGATGATCTGGATACAGAGCTTAATTCTATCAAGAATGCTGACAAGAAGCACATGATATTCGTGAAGTACAGAGAATTTCGATGATGCAGGTAGAGATTTTATTTTCATTCCTGGAGCAGAAGTATAGAAGTGAAAAGTCATGTGAAAACATATATATGGTGAAAATCATTGTATAGTAAATATCATTTCTAATGCCCAGAAATTAGATTTAAGCCTTTTGTCTCTGTGATGTTGCATCAAGATGCAGTGAACAGATTTTACGAATTACTGTCCGGTTAAGATTTCGATCTTATGCTGAGCATTTGAGCTTCAATGAATGTTGACAAGTTAGGTTAGGTTTAGGGTGAATGAATTTTGTGATTTTCTGCATTTAGGATTTTAGGGTTAGGGTTTGAAAATTTGGGGATTTTTACTTGGGGCATGTTTGGATAAGAAACTAATTATCATATCAATCCTAAAGACCACTCACTGTAGCTAGTACCAAAATTGCGTCCCCGGGAAAACATAATTCGTCCATCATTGGAGTATCTTGTTCGTATATTTTTGTTCAACCAACAATTAAATTCATACCGAGTTAAATGACCAACAATGCGAATTTCATTTTTTTTCCTGAGCGAAGCCTAACACATGTTTTGGTAAGTTTATACATATAGCTTGCCTTCTACCTTGTCGTCGTCATCAGAGTTAACCCCAAGTCGACAAAACGGATTAATATATTATTGGCACGATGGTTTCAGTGGTTGCTATCTTATTCTTTAGTCGCTTTTGATGCCTACCTAAAGATTAATATATTGGCACCGCCAGTTGGTGTACGTTGGTACCAACTATTTTTATTTGCGATGACTATGTTTGTATCAGCAATTGGTGCAAATGTGGTAACACTTTCTCGAGAAAAATATGTTAGACTCTGCATATATGGTGTGTAAGGGATTCCGGAGAAATGAAACAAAAATGAGGACAACGAAATCCTTTGAAAATATATTCAAGGAGAATAATTATTGGTCTAGTTTTCTGTTGCTTGTCATTCTTTGAATTTCCAGAAAAATTGGTTAGCGCATTCTGTTGTGATATATATGAGTCATGTACATTCTGATTAGATTGAATATTCATTGATCTAGATCTCCAGGCAGTGGCATGGATTTTTTGAACCTTTTATCAGGTCATCATGTTCTATTTATTCCACATGTGCTCAAGGTAACCCATGACAATCCAGACCAGATGATCAACCAACCGACTACTTGGAGGAAGGAACAGTGCAAACAAGATGATTACCAACGAATTATTTAGCCAGGATACAATCAAGCTTATTTAGCTCATCCTTGTATCTACCACAATCCTATGGTAGAATTTTCCCAGTCCATCCCTCATACCCAGCCCATGAAACTAGGGACAAAATGGAAGATTTTGATGAGGTGGATGCGGATATTAACAATGCTCAGTGATGTTGTCCACACCATAAAAGTAGGCTTATTTTCCCATAACCAAGCTCTCGAGGATTGCTACATTGCTACTATTTCTGGTTATGGAGCACGAGTATTGTTACCATCCTCATCCACCGCATCAGATTTTCCATTCTTTCCTTAGTTTCGTGGACTGGGTAAGAGTGATGCACTGGCTGTCCAGGCCATTGAAGTATGCTTAATGAATTGTGGGTTTATGATAGAACATGAAGCAAACATAGTGAAGATTATTAACGAGTTACTAATTATTCCCCTGTACTCTGTATTTCATGTAAAATACCAATCAATTTGTATTAGAGTTCTGTTTTTCTGTAAAAAAAAATTATGTGTGGTTTTCAGTTATATATGTCAATGAAAGAAATCCGTAACACAAATTCCCAAACTCTACGTGTCTTGCTATTACATAAGCCGTTGTACGACAAATAGGTTAGAAATTAATATCTATCTCCGATCTTATTTCATACCAAACGTCAAACTAATCATTAGGATAAAAATGGAGCTTCATCAATTAGACATAGACAATATCAACTAAGGTAGTGGCTCCAGCAAAACCAACTCATAGAGTGAAGGTAGCTTATCAATCGATCATTTTATTTTCTAAAAAGGCAACATAGAGTATAACGTGTTATTGTATGGTGTTGTGGGCAATGGGGTTACTGATCATGATACTCAAGCATTTCAAAGGGCTTGGAATGCAGCTTGCCAGACTACTGATTCTGCCACTCTCCTTGCTCCCAAGAACTACAATTTCATAACACATACCACGACTCTCATCGGTCCATGTAGAAGCAGATTAGTTCTCATGTAATTTTTTTAAAAAGCTGACACCTTGTTTTGTTTACAAGTAATTAAAATCAGAGAAGCAACTTCTGAAACCTCCTGCAAATACCACCTAAATCTCTCTATTGATACAGATCGAAGGAACTATAATGCCACAAAATGGACCTTATTAATTCGTAGCCGATAGGTGCGGGCAAGAGTAATTGGCTAGTTTTAATTCGTAGCCGACAGGTGCGAACAAGGTGGTGGAATGTTTGATGGAAGGGGACAAAAGTGGTGGGATCTTCCTTGCAAACCTCACAATGTAACTATATATCTTCAACAAAACTTGTGCAACTTTTATAACTTTGTACCAACAACAAATGACTGATTCTGTATATCTTCAATGAAACAGGGGCCTAACGGGACAACTTTACCTGGTCAATGTGATAGTCCAGTTGTAAGTCCTAACAAACCTTAACACCACAAAATTGGGGAAAAAGGCGAAAAAACCTGCTCTTATATCATTTCCTCCCATATTGCACAGGAACACGAATTGACCTTAACTTTAGGTGTAACAATCTTCCAGGCAATGTTGAATCATGATGTGTAACTAATAATTCCAACGGCAATGGAAACTGCACTCTACTTTGGAGTACTTGATCTAAATGTGTTGGACAATGCATGTCTGTACAGTTCAGCTACCGAGTGAGTGTCTTGACATGCATCAAGGTCTCAAACATGTAGTTCAAGGGAAAACTAGTTGAAGCTAGCCCAAACTGATGTTTCTGGAGATCCTTAACATTGAGTCGACTACTAGTGCAAGTGTTACAGAACATACAATGCATATAATTTCTTAATGGAAATATTTAAAGACAACAGATCTCTAAGCAAGAGATAATACAATTTTCACAATGGTTCCTATGGAGCTTAAAAGTTAAAACATGCAAATGCTCCCACCCGTGTACACAAATTAACTAAAACAGAAGAACATTGCTGCGAATATTTTCTCTATTGATAACAAATTGTTGTGTGTTTTATACAAGAACTTAGGTGGCTATTTATAGCCAAGTATCTACATTTGAACTTGTGTAAAAAGAAAAGAATAAGCAGTACTACAAACAACTCTTTCGTACATTATGAAAAAGAGGAAAAATTACACTAGGTTATCATCAGATCCTTCTGGAAATTCTTCAGCCTTTGAGCAGAGCAGATTCATTGAATCTCTTATCTTCACAAACAGAGATATTTTCCACTCCTGTGTGCTTGGTCCATTGCTCCGTTTTGTCTGATTGGCTCCATCCCTTAGATTTAGTGCTCTGCTTCTCACCATGATGTTCCATCAAGCTTCCTAGTTTAGTTATATCTGCTTTTCCCAGTTTTACACTTATATAATCGGGTTTTACATTCCTGCTTTTCTAATCAGCTGCAACCTCAGTTTCTTGTTCATCTTCATGAACAATCCGCTGTTCCCTTGATGATTTCTAACCCGAATTGAAGTGATTGAACAATGATAGCTTAGCATGAAACAAAGAGAAACTTATTAGTCCAAAACAGAGTTTGTATAACCATGAAAACATGAAAACAGACATAAGATTAGTAATCTGGTTGATTGGTATACCACAATCCCAAAAAGAATATTGTTTGAGTGAAAATGCAATTAAAAAAAACGAGGGTCCAGAACCAGGAAAGAGAAGAGTGAAAATGAAAGTGAGAGGAGCCAAGAAGAAAGGATCAGAACTAATTAGCTCAAAATTCAGAGTAATTTCCATTTTAGAAACGGATGCTAGCGTTGGAAACAGAGCTTCTATTAAGATTGCAACACCTGACAAGAAGCACATGAATCATGATATTCGTGAAATGGTCGATTAAAATTCAAGAAATCATATAACATAAATCAAGAAATGGTAAATAGAAGTATAGTGAATTCAAATATGCAGGTAGAGATTTTATTTTCATCCTGGAGAGCAGAAGTATAGAATTGAAAAGCCATGTGAAAACTGTAAGTGTAGCCATTTTCAGGGTTAAAGCAACCTGAGTTCAAGGTTGGCACAACCACAGTTGGGGTTGGTGAATAGGTTGGATGTTAGCCTTGAGGAAGAGGTTGCTGCAACCTTGGTAGCAGGGTTGTCTAACTCTGAATCTCAGGTTAATCCTGAGGGTGTGGTAACCCAGGAGAACACATGTACTGTCAACCAAGAGACTACTGTTCCAACAGTTGAGGTTGAAACGATGGTTGAACCAACCCACACTGGGGTTGATGATGACGTTCCTGAAACACAGGTTCCTATCAATGATGAAGAGGCGGTTGAAGATGAGGTTCCTGTAACTCAGGTTCCTGTGAATACTGAAGAGGCGGTTGAAGAGGAGGTTCCTGGAACCCAGGTCCCTAAGGACGCCGGAAATCAGGATGAAGATGATTCTATTGAAAGGCTGTTTGCTAATGATGAGGTTTCTGATGATGTCAATAAGCCTACAACAGAAGAGGATGAAGGAGATGAAGAAGAAGTGAATGGGGATGATGAACAAACAGGTCCTTCAAACCCTACCATTATTATTGATGATGAAGAACCCCTTGGAGAGGCAGTTCTTCGGCACAAAAGAAGAGGCCAACACAGTCCAGCTCCACCGGCCAAAAGAAGGAAGCTACAAGGGTACAACACAAAGTTTGCCACCAAAGTGACCTCCAAGCTATGGCAGAAGTTTAAAACAAGACTCATCTTTCCAGGGGTACCCATAAACTTTTCTGATTTTTCAAAGTACAATTTACTCAACTTCTTTGAAGATAGGAGTATTGGGAAGTCTGCGGAAGGGTTTGGAGATTATTGTGAAGAGATTGTAAGGGAGATCTACTGTAATCTATCTCCTGATTTCTTGGAAGAAGATTCCAAATCTCATCAATCATTCTACTTAAGGGGTAAGTGGTATAATTTAACTCCTTCTCTGGTAAACATGTTACTTGAAACTCGTGATTGTCAAGACTATGTCTTGGATGGTGACAACAACTGATGACAATATTTTACAACACCCTAAACGTTTCTTTTTCGCTAACATTAACGCGGGTTTGTCCCCACTTTAGTCTTGTTTTGCATTGTTTTTGCATGTTTTCAGATTGCGTCGTGTTTTTGGGCGAGTTTGTGTTTTCGATGGATTTTGTGCATAATTTGGCCTAAATCGGGCCATTATTGAAGATAAAGATCCAAGGCGTGGTTCACAAGCTTTTCCGGTCGAGTCGGACCAAGAGTCGGTCCAAAATCATGTCACAATAAGAATCTACGCGCAAACCAAGAGGCACGCGGCCCGCATGACATTCCATGCGCCCCGCATGGCGTCCCAAAGCAAGAGGCATGCGGCCCGCATGACATTCCATGCGTCCCGCATGGCGTCCCGCAACAAGACCCGCGCGCCAACTGCGAGAGCTTGGCAGGGAGCCACGCGCCGCGCACAACATCCATGCGTCCCGCATGGCCAAATATATAGAGGTTGCCGTAGAAGCACGCGACGCGCATGGGCCTTATGCGCCGCGCGTAGCACAAAGTCGACATGACGCGTTTTGATATTTTGACCATAACTTACTCATACGATGTCCGATTGACCTCAAATCAGCCCTCTCGCGTAGCTAAGACAATGATGTACAAGTCTGTGGAAGACCAGATGAATTCGACCAAGGGTCCGAGCGTGGCGCGTATTCCGTGATCTGACGGGAATAGTCAAAGGGAATCTCAAGTTTTCGTGATTGTCTTGACTTGGCCATCACGTTTTCTTGATTTGGCTATTTTCCTAATTCATCTCTACTTCGTACTTAGATTTTCTATATGGATTGGAGGCCCATAACCCAATCCTAATGGGATTCTACTTTTTCTAATTCAGTACTATTTAAAGAATTTTGTTGTTTTTATTTTCATAAGCTTTCATAATTAGTGGAGAAACTCCATAGCTAGGGTTTAGTTCAAGAACACGGTTCTTGGATTGGAGATTAGCAGTTTATTGGCAGAGATTCTCGTTTTGTCTATTCGGATTCAAAACCCTAATCGGGCGTTATCGTTTCCCTTTCATTATCGAGTTGTAGGTAATTCTCTATTCGTTGACTATGTTTACTTCATATCAATCCATGGTGACAGTGTCGAATTGCATGAGTAGCTAATTACGTTTAGGTGCGATGTAGTGAACGTATATTTATGCTTATTTAGATAACTTTATGATTGACTGAGTTTATGTTCGAATGGTATGTTACGTTATCATCTTACATGTTTGCTTTGGTAGAATTGACGCTCCTACTATATGCATAGGTGATTTATTCGTAATGTGAGATTACTCTTTATATTCACCAACTCATTGATTGCTTAGCAGTATGCATTAAGTATTTATTTATGATCACGTTGCACATTCGATATTGCGTATGAGCGTACGTTACACATCCATGTATGCAATCGTCATTCATATTCGTTTATCTATCTAGGTTTAGAATACGGGAATGCATCGCACATGCCTTTTATATGTTAATCTATCTATCCAATATCTGTAGTTACTTGTTAAACGCCTGCTTTAGTTGTCTCGTCACTATTATAACTGCTACAACCAACCAACCGCTGCTTGTTAATTTTGTTCAGTCGCTAGTTACTAGTTTATGCAATTGTTGATTCGTAGCTTGATTGATTCCTTCAGAGACCGACCTCTGAAATTAACTTATCGCTGTTCTAATTTAGAGAATTGAGTTAGGATAATCTTGGCAATATTATAAATATAATTTTGGTGAGTAAAACGACGTTGATCAAGGTGTAAAAGATATAGACAAACTAATCCAAAATCAAAAGGGGCATCCGTCTACCGGAAAGAAAAGGCCGGGCTAATTGCCATGAGCAAGCCTAAACGGTCTGATCCCAAGAACAACCAGACCCCTTTTAGCCCATGAGGTGTGGAAGATCATAAGCTCTAGAACCCACTCAACCCCAAAAGATGACAACGGCACTTATTACAAGTGGTAAGACGGTCCCAAACATGAAGAGAACCCAAATCAAGACCCAAAATAACCAAAAGCCCCAAAAAGTGCCCACCAAAACAAAGCTAGACCCACCCCGAACCCTGCAAAAGTCCCAAAACCCAAGAAGAAAACAGAACCAGTGTTCGATCCAATCATCTCTCCAACAACTGTCTGCATGATGCATGATGCGCTTGAGACGTGAACACCTATTAAATCAACTAGTTTCTTGATAAGCTAACTAAATAAATTTCTCTTTAATATTTTCTTTTTTGTTTAATTTCATTTAATTCTTTTTTACTCTTATTTACTTAAGTTTACTTTGTTTTTAATATATCTCATAAATAGTTTCTTGGAATTTTAGTGATGATGCATATGTTTTTCGTACATGGAAATTTGTATGATAATTTTGTTTTTGTTGATGTATACTCGAATATTTTTTGGCATAGAACCAACTAAATTAATTATCATTTATTAGAAATTTAAGAGATACATTTACAACCAAACAGAGACTTAGTGAATGGATTAAAATGCAATTTACAACTTTAACTTATATCAAATTAACCCAAAACACTCATCTTCCTTACCTTCTTCTTCCCAAATTATTTTCCCCTAATTTCTTCTCTTTTTTTTAATTAAATTTCTTCCATGGAAGCTCTGAAACGGAGCTTCCATGGCAGAAGCTCAGAGCTTCCGTCATGGAAGCTGTCCATGGAGGTAAATTATAAAAAAAAAAAGAAGATAATTATTGATTAATTAGAGTTAATTAAGGTTTTAAAAATGTTAATTAGGGTTTATTAGTGATAATTTAAAATATTTGGGTAAGATTAATAAATGTAAGGG
>JAYMSL010001662.1:0-16404 GCA_036897195.1 Plantago coronopus
CCTGAAAAGTCTCTTCAACTCTTGCACAATCCACAAATAGCTATCCGACTTTTCGTTCTTGATGAAAGCAAATGCAACATGAAAGTTCTTACCAGTTGGTAAAATTCCAATCACCTCAACCATAGGCATATTATATCGATTTGTGGTGTATGTAGCATCCAATAGAATCACATAAGGAAACAAGCGAACTAAATCCACACTATGACTATGAGCAAAGAAAACTTCCCCAACATTATTCGTACCTGGCTCCTTTCGGTGATTGTGATAATACCGATGATCATCCAACAACTTAAAAAAGTACTGCATCGTGCTCAAACCATCCATTTCATGCCTCTTGATTTTTTGAATTGCATTGTGAATATGCCTAGAACCGCTTTTATTCTTGGGAAACTTATTCTTTACCTCCTCCATGATACTCAATGGTCTCATCCCATTCTTAAGGCACTGAGCAACAAGTTTCACTTCCTCATCTTTTAACTTGGCCGAAGATGAATGCCAATTCGTGTGATTCCCAAGTCTGTGATTGTGCCTCCCCTTGTACTCATTCGTGCGTACAATCCATGGACCATTCTTTCCTTTCATTTTCAGTAGTAACTGAAATGGGCATTCATTTTTCTTTGTCCCAATTGCGTTTCGGCTTTTAGCATCAATGTTCGAACTAAAATGCTCTCTATACTTCCCGCTACGCTCGCAACCAAGATATGCACGGTTTTGATTCGATGTTACAACCGTGAAGAACATGTTATTAGTCTCACCAACTCTCCTGACTTCATCTTCTGCGTCTTTTCTAGTCAAAAATTCGCCCATACCCTCGAACAAGTGGTTATAATCTTCGTAGTCCTGATCATCCTCATCAAAACCGAACCCAGCATCTTCATAAACTCTCTCACGCGGTGAATTCTGTTGATTAAAATGTATAAGATCATTAGAATTACAATTAAAATTACAAAACAAACGACAAACCGGTTAAAATATGAAAAAAAATACAAAAATATGAAGAAAACCGGTCAAAATGTGAAGAAAAATACAAAAATATGAAGAAAACCGGTCAAAATATGAAGAAGAATGCAAGAATATGAAGAAAACCGGTCCAAATACGAAGAAAAAATGCAAGAATATGAAGAAAACCGGTCAAAATACGAAGAAAAATGCAAGAATATGAAGAAAACCGGTCAAAATATGAAGAAAATTGCAAGAATATGAAGAAAACCGGTTAATTATGAAGAAAACCGGTCAAAATATGAAGAAAACCGGCTAGAATAAGTACACAAACCGGCGAGACATAAAACCGGTAGAATATGACTGGCCGGTCGGCCAGATTGAAGATCTGGCCGACCGGCCAGTCTGATTTGAACTGGCCGGTCGGCCAGATCTTCCATCTGGCCGACCGGCCACCTGGATTTTTTTTTAAAATTAATTTTTATGTTGAAAATTAACTTAATTAAGATGAAATAATTAAAAATTCATGAAATAGTAACATAATTACCTCAAATTCCCATGGTGGCCAATCGCTAAGGTTTGATGTTGAATTTTGTCGACTCATGTTTGATGTTTTGTTCGAATAATGAACTTTGCAAATGTTATAACATTTTTAGGGAATATTTGATATTTTTGAAACTTTTGGGGTCAATTTATAATTAATACAAAATGTGATATTTTTCTGTAATTTACCACTCAACTTGTTTTGCAAATATCAATATGAGTTTTGTACATAACATTAGTGTAAAATTTTTTGGACATGTTGAACCTACTGGCTCATTATATAAGTTTGGTGAACCACCAAATATTCGGACGGTTAGGAAAAAGTTGAAGGTATAATATATAGCATTTTCCCTTAGGGAAGCTTTTGTTTCTGTTTCTTTGTACTAAATTAGTCCTGTAGTTAACCAATTGCTTGTATTGCAAGTTGAAACAATTGTAATAGCGGTATCGGTGAATTATAGCTTGTATTATTGTACATATTTATATAATACAATTTTGCCGTTTAGAAAAAAAATAAATTCTAGTAGTTCTTATAAGAATACGAATTTCTCACATAAACTTTATTCAGGTTATGATGAAGAATCCAGCACTTACGACTCAGGAGTCCGCTTGTACTACCTTGCAAGAATCAATCCAGGTACTGCATGTTAGTTTAATAATTTTCTTTTCTAGTCCAGCGATATAATTGGAGAATATTCTTGAATTTTGTAACTTCTTTTTTTTTTTAACATCAATCTAGTTCTGGCGAGTGCTTTGAATCGCAAAGAATGAAGGTTCTTTTACCTCCTAATAATTCACAAAGGAGCAGTTTTATTAGTTTAGGACTAAAAAAACTGAAAAAAGTTAACTTACAGGACTAATTTTACGGTTTAGACAATTACAGGACCAATTTGACGGGATAGACGAAGTTACGGGACTATTTTGACGATTTTCCCTTTAGATACATGTTAAGCGGTGAGGAGGTTTTCGGAGTGCTGTCGTAGTGATCAACCCCTAAAATGTATTTTTTTTATTACATGTATAAACTAGCTTTGTAATCTTATCCTAACATGATCAACTTCTACTAACAAAATAATATATATTTACTAATAATTGAAATATGTCAAAATATTTGTTAGTATTTGGATCAAAAAAAGAATAGTGAATTTTTCAAGGGATATAAGTACATATAGTGGTCTACAATACTTTACACCAGAACCAATGATACTTCATTGAAATAGAGGTGTTCTAATTTGATCTAGCGGTAGATGAAAATAGTTGTAACTAGGAGGTTAGACTTTCGAGCCATATATGACAATAGTTCATCGGTTAGAAAAAAAAACCGTAAAGTGAAATAGAGGAACGTAGGATTATATTAGAAAATATGTTTTTTTTTACCTTTGAGTTTATTTAGATTAGTTTATTTAGATTAAGGGTATCTGAGGAATAACAAAAGACATGAAATTACATTATTTTTTTAAAAAATAAACTTGCTAGTCTAATAAGTTTGTCGTTCACGTAACGAAGTTATTTTATGTTAATTATCAAATATATTCAATGAGGTTATAAAATACTCTTTCCGTTCCATTAAAAACCTGCTAAGTATTTGATTTCTCTTAGATTAAGAAAGTGAGATAAAATATTAATTTGTGTGGGGTATTATGTTGAAATAGTGGGAATTGATTGGAAAAAGTAAGAGAGAGATGAAGAAAGTAAGGATAAAGTAAGAAGAGCGTGAGATGAAAACTTTTGAAATTTGGGGTTAGAAATTTTGTAACGAAATGCCAAAAAAAGGAAACCTAGGAAGTTTTTAATGGAACTAAGGGAGTGGTTGATTAATTAGTGCCAAACACATACCCAAGTAAGTATTCTGAATCCCACAGGTGGAACAAGACCTGTTTGTATCATAAAAATGTTTTATACAAAGCGTACATTTGTACTCTCCTTTTAACTTTTTGATGTTGGTGGCTTGAAAGTTGAAATGTAATTTTTTGGCGCTAGTATTTATTAGGTTATCACTATAGTCTATAAACTTCTTTTTTCGGTCCCTAATTAACAAACTCATACAACCTTTTATCAAAAATTATTTTTATATAAATTTAAGTAAAAGTAGGTTAAATTAACTTAAAAAAATTTGAAATATATGATAAATCGCTCAATTAATATGTAATTCTTAAACTATGAAGGTTTATTATGTATGAGTCCATCTAGGAGTTACTAGTCTGAGATTTGTAAAAAAAACATAATCTTATCATAAGAATTCCAAATTCTGAACTTAGATCGAGAGATCGCGCTCGATACCGAGAGCATCGCTCGTTTCTCCCGAATTCAGCGATGTACTTGGTCAAGCCGTCGAGGGTATTTCAAAAAAAAAAAAAAACTGTTGTACACTACTACTACATAGGATTTGTTATTTTCAACTTAAGTTCAGATCAATTCAATTCAATTCAGATCAGTTCAGATTTTGTTAGTTCAAACTCATATCACTTCAAATTCATTCAATTCAGTTCAGTTGAATTCTAAAAAAAAGGGTCATATAGTAGTACTACTCTGCATAGCTCTGGACTCTGGCGGCCAGGGGCTCAGGGCCTTAACTAACGGGAGAGCAACAAATCAGGGCAAGTTGTCGCCTGTGTGCTCAAATCCCACACACCAAAACACTCTCCACCATTTTGGTGCAATAATTAAGTAAACTGCCTGTTTTGCCCTTGACAACCTTTCTTCTTCCTTTTCAAAATTTTCCCAGATCTGAATCCTGCCTCCTTCTTCATCGTCTTCCCCAAAGAACAGCCGCCGTGTCGCCGTCACCCGCCTCCTTCTACCACCTCAATGGACAGATTTCCAACAAAAAAAAGTGTCGGGTACAAGTACGGGTACAATTGGTACCCACGACATCATAGGTACAGGTAGTACCTTTGCCCCCAAACAGTACCGGCCGCCCCGCCGGTTAGGGGTGAGCATCGGTCCATAACCGAACCGAACCGAAACCGAAAAAACCGAAAACCGATTTTGACCTTTTTCGTGGACCGAGAACCGAACCGAATTAAGTCGGTTCGGTTTCGGTTTTAACCGTGCGATTTTCGGTTTGGTTCGGTTTAACCGAACTGGACCGATTTTAGAAAGAAAAAAAAGGCTTGCACCAAAAAAAAGAATATCAATATCTAACAGTACCCAAACACCATAACCAAAACGTAGGTCAGTAAATCTAAAAATTCACACCCAAAAAGAACTAAATGAAATGGAGTTGGAAGTATCAAGTATCAATATCAACTAGATAGATATTTACAAGTCCAAGTCCAAGTATCATGTCAAGATCGTTCTTGGATCCCTTTCAAAACTCCCAATTCCCCTTTACCCAATACCCAATTCTCAATACCCCTTTACTCAGCTCCTCCAATCTTTCCAGAAGATAAAGAAAAGCAACAAAAGTAGAAAACAAAGAGAAAGAGAAGAGAGTCAAGAGTCGAGGAGAGAGAGAGCACAACGGAGAAGCAACCGATCCAGATCTAGCGAACTCAAGGGGCTGGAGCACTCGGACAGTCGGACTAGTGAACTCAGAGCAGATCGATGGCGGACAAAGTAGATCACATCGATGACGAACAGAACAGAGCAGATCGGCGGTTAGAACTTAGAGGCTGAGCAGGGAGTTTGCAAGGAGATTAGTGAGCAGGGGAAGGGGAAGTAGAAAGAGAGGAGATGAGTGTTTTTGTTGTAGGGTTAGAGTATATATATGGGCAATAATAATTATAAAAAAAATAAAAAAAAAAGTAAGTGGTTCGGTTCTCGGTTTTAACCGAAAACCGGCGGTTAAAAACCGAACCGAACCGAAAACCGAAAATGGAGATTTCTGTGAACCGAGAACCGAACCGAATTATCTCGGTTCGGTTTTTTCGGTTCGGTTTTCGATCGGTTTCGGTCGGTTTTTTCGGTTCGGTCCGTTTCTGCTCAGCCCTACCGCCGGTCTCTTCCACCACCAACGGACCGATTTCCAACCAAAATTGTGATTTTAAAAAGACGTGAAAGTTGGGGGGTTTTGTGTGCAAAAAGCCTGAAAAAGTACAACAAATCAGCCGGGGCAATTGTGTGCAATTTGATTGAAGGAAAAAAGTGTGTTTTATTTGTGGTTGTCTCCACCTAATTGCCTTGAATTGTAAAAAACCCCTTAACTAACAACAGTTTTTTTTCTTTTCTTTTTCAGTTTATATTAATTCAAAAATCAATCAATAAACCCTTGGAAAACCCCTCTTTCCGTTCTGGCTTCTTCTCCACTCCCTAATTTGCAGGGCAACTGAATTACCCAGGTAACTTCACAATCACGTAGTCTCTTCTACAATCTTTCAGATCTGCAAACGTTTCCTAGTATCAATGTTAACATTCATTCTCATGCCCGTACGTGTTTGCTCATCTCAGGAACCAATTTAATGGCTTATAGGCGGAGCATTACAGCCAGAGCGAAGCTGTTTTATCAACAGCAGCAGCACCGTGTTGCTCCATCGTTTTCCCACACCACCCATCGCGATGATGATACGGACAGTAAACACGTTTCTAGAAACCCAGGAATCCCTAATTTCTCACAGTTCAGATCTTTTGGAAGCGGAGGTGCTTTCACTGGCTTGGGCGGATCGAGAGGGCTGGTCCATGACAGGAGATTTGCGATGCCAATGGGTTTTGCCCCCTATTTTGCGAGGAATCTTTCTAACGGGAGTTTTGGAGAAGGGTCTGCAGCCGAAAACATAGATATCTTTACTACTGATGTAATAGTTGAAAAGAGTGCCGAAGTGACTCTTCCGGTGCTGAATGAGGTGGCGATTGCCGCTGCAGATTCGTGGGCCCCTGTGGCGTTTCTCCAGCATTTGATTGATTACGTGCATGTTTATACTGGATTTGACTGGTGAAGATCTAACTTATAAATAACTTCACTTCTGTTCTGTTCATGTGTTCTGTTTGTTGCTTTTATGATTCGTTATAAACAAAATTGCTACTGACGTTCACCCATCGGCATTATTACTAGCTGACTTGTAGGCTGAATAAGTAATTAGAATGGGGGCGTTTCTGAATTTAGAGATCTTGATGATTCTTCAAGTAGTTATTTATTTGATGGGATTTTTTTATGCATATATATATATATATATGTATATATATATATATTGATGTTTGTGCATGGTACAACAACCATGGGCGTGAAAATGATCGAGGTGTGTATGTGCATGTGGAAGCTTTTGAATTCAGATTATACTAGGTAAATTGTTTTATGTGCATGTGGAAGCTTTTGAATTCAGATTATACTAGGTAAATTGTTGATATGTTTCATCGTTGATTGATTGTACTGGAATGATGCTCCTTTAAAGACTCTTTCAGATATACAGGTGTTTGTTGTACTTCGATTCCTTGGGATGCTTTGTCATGAATTATCATTAAGTTTTTAGCTTTTACTCTGCTCTCTTGTTTACCAAACGGTTGACCAAGTTGTGATACTCGAGGATGTGATTGTGTGTAGGTGGATAGCTATTGCTTTGACAACTCTTTTGATTCGTGGCCTTCAGATCCCGCTCATGATACATCAGCTGAAATCCACTGCGAAATTTTCTGTAAGTTTGTACATTTTGTTTCTGTTTTTCAAAGCATGTTTGCTATTGTTCTCCTTAATTAAGCTGACATAGTACATTCGTTCATAAAAAAGTGTTAAGATAAAAACTTCAGCAACTGCAGAATAAAATTAAGTTTTTGGTGATTTTCTCCATGGTTGGTACTTTTGACAAGATCGTTTATCCCTTCCAGCAGCGAGTAGTTAAAATGTGGATTCTTACAATACCTAACTTCTCTATTGAAATCAGTTTTGTTTCGAATTCTTAAAGTAAGATGTTTATCAAGGTAAAATTTGATAAGACACAACATATTTTGCAAAAGAATAGATCATTATACACATCTGTATATACCACTAAAACCAATATGTATTTATGTTAATAGTCATATTCGGAGACAGCTTTTGATAGGTACACGTTAAATTAAGTACAAACTCTCTAATGCTTCAGGAAGCAAAACACATGAAACACTTACCTAGATGCCGGGTAGAAGTTAAATAGTGTTATTTGATGGTGGGAAGTGTTGACTTGTTTCTCTTCTTGCTATGGAATTGTAATAAGTATAAGAGTCTATATAGGAAATGAGATTGGATTCAGCTTATGGTCGCATAACTTGTAGTGCATGGTCAACATATTCTGCATAGATTTGTTATAAAGTGTGGCACATGCAATGGTGACTTGATAAAGCAAGCAGATATGATGAACCTGTCTATAGTGCACAAAAGCACTTGATAAAGTTCCGTGTGTGGTGGGAGTAAAATGTTATTTCGAACTGCCTATTTCACCTTCTCTTAATCTGCTTAAATAAATGGCTGAAGTACTGTTTATTATGTGCAAGAAGCGCAAATAGATGTTTGCAGAGTACCTTTACCTTCACAGGGAATGTGTTGCATCAATTCAGACCAACAATAAACTAGATTGTTAACCAGCTAAGTAGCAACTCCAGTAAAGTGTTTACAGTCTTTCACTCTGCTATTGACATTATCAAAATATCTATTGTTTCTTTTATGCTAGATGCATCATCTGATTTTGGCTGTTATGGCCATCTTGTTTCAATTTAGACCAAACATATAATTGTTCATTTGTTCTATGAAACACCGAATTATCTAGTTCATGCAAAAAAATGAACTTGTTACTATAATGACGTTTACCATTATTTCATTTATTTTGTTTACCTTTTGGTTTAAGTGAATTTACAGTTTCAGTCAACATTTTGCAGATCTTAAAGCCAAAGATAGAGGCAGTTCAGGAAGAGATGAATAGTAGGGTATGAACATTTGAGTCTTGCTTATTAAGTTATTATTATGCTTTTCAAGCGGACCACTCTTCTGATAGATGTTTTGAAGGGATTTTACATTCTGCTGACTTCAGTGATTCTCCACTGGAGATTTTGACTGCAAAATTTAGTTTCAATTGTCTAAACCATCCGGTTGTACTTTTGATAGGACATGAGTCCTAGTGCTGTTGCTGAAGGCCAGGCAAAGATCAAAGCACTATTCGAAGAGTATGGAGCTTTTTCCTTTTTACGGATTAAAAATCATTGCAAATATTTGTGGACCTGCATGGAATCTTAAGTCAGATTAGTGCCTGAGTATTCGTTTTTATAATATTCTTAGACAACCAGTCTCTCTTTGTTGTGTGACCAATAATATATCTTCATTTGGTGTTACGAATTTAGAGGAGCTAATGTCATGTTTCTCTGTTGGGAAAGAATGAGAAAATCTCACACACGAAAAAAAACATGGTCATGCCCTAAATTGATACCATTGAAGAGCATATGTAAAGTAACAAGTTCGACATCTTATTATATACTTATGGACAGGGTTTTCCCTCTGTAATATATGCATCATCTATGTATGCTTATAAATATCAACAAATATAAATGTATGTGTGGATGCATGTGTATGTGTTTGTATGTAGGGTACTAGCACTCGATGATGACATGTTGATTAATTGAACTGTCCGCAACCTGTCTGAGTTCGTTATCAAATCGTTTTTTAATAGCACATGAAATCTTATAAGTTCTTCTGTCACCGTATCACCCGTGTCTTCTTGGACATGTTTAATCCAAACATTCTCTTAGGAGTGACGAACTTCTAATCTTGTTGTAGTCAAGGCCCATGCACTTATGTAAAGGATGGAATATCAAATAGTTGTCTGCTTGGTCATTTGTCTTAAACATAAATAAGACATGGTCTTAACAGTTTTATGTTATTTTGTCGTTCGCAACATCACCTTCAATGTTATAGATGTTTTCTCCGTTGTTTCCCAGTGATGAAAAATTAGATAACTTACATGAATAATAAAAACGCAGAGAATAAAAGTCATATTCATGTAATCAATCATCAATCTAATTGAGGTGCACATATGTAATGTTGCAAGTTAGACATCCTATGCATATAGCTTTCTTTGCCTTGTGCATTATGTAGGTATGCTTCTATATACCTATATGTATGAATGCATTTTCATGCGCATGTGACATGTGTGTGTGTGTGTGTGTGTGTGTGTGTGTGTATTGTTTACGAGAATACTCCATATAGCCTGATCTATAATACATTATGATATGTTGATTAAATAAGTAACTCGCAATGTGAGTTCGTTATCAAGTCTATTTGTAATAGCACACATGAAATCCTATGTGTTCATGTGTAACTTAATGCTCACAACTGATTGTTGGATATGTGAAGTTAAAAAAATTGTCTGAGGAGTTGCCAATTGGTGATATTTGTCATAGCATGGGCCTACTTGATTTTGTAAAGGATGGGATATGAACAGGTTTTGTTCTATTGTTTATTTCCTAAAAGCAAGTATGCGTGTAAGAAAACTAAACTTAATCATATTTGGTGTCATAGCACGGCACGGGCCTACTTGATTTTGTAAAGGATGGGATATGAACAGGTTTTATTCTATTGTTTATCCCTAAAAGCAAGTATTCGTGTCAAGAAAACTAAATTCAATCACATTGGTGCTTTAGCATGATGAATTAGGCTTATATGAAGGTTTTATGACGATATTTTAGTGCAATTTTATGTCTAATAGTGTTTTTAGTTTTCCGTTTGGAGATGAAAGGTCACAGCATCTTGCTTTTTCAATGTTATATTTGCTCCTACTTTCTTCCAATCGTGAGATGTTAGCTTTTCTATTAAGAGAAGATTGCGGTACTATGGTTGTATTTTGATTTTGCAGATCCGGTGTTACCCCGTTCACACCTCTGAAGGGAATTCTTATTTCTGCTCCTATATTTTGCAGCTTTTTCTTTGCCGTAAGACTTAATTCCTGTAGTTTGTTTACTAATATTTCCTTCCATTTTCCTTATCTGCACTGCAATATTATGTTATTGACATTCTATTTTGATTTCTGAATGCAGATTCAGAATATGGCTGAAAAAGTGCCATCATTTCAAGATGGCGGAGCATTCTGGTTCACAGATCTGACTACTCCAGATACCATGTATATTCTCCCAGTTTTGACATCATTAACCTTCTGGATCACAGTGGAGGTTAGCCACCTTTCCCTAGTCTTTATACTTATCTCCTGTTAGGAATTCATGATGGATTTATACTTTTTAGTTTTTACATAGCAGATACATTCACTGAGATTGAATTCATGATCTGACTCGTGAGATTGGTACTTTACATTAAAAAGAAAAACTAAAACACGCCAACCTTGACTGGCATCATGCATGCTCAATGTCCTTCCATTTACCTTCATTCAGGCTGAAGTACACCTTTTCCCTCTTCTTGTAAGTGACCTTCCTCAGCTCCATAGGAAGATAAAAACCACATCCATCCCAACAAACAACACATCAGAATGTATTGTACAAACCCTAGAAATAACCAAAGTACCTAAGTGAAATTTCTTATCTTTATCATGTTAAGGTCAATTACAAAACTTCCAACAAGTCCAAAACAGTAGAAATGCCATAATGTTCTTGTGCTAATCGCAGATTAAAACATCACCCATGCTTAATGTGAATCTAAAGTTAGATATGGATCTTTGAAAGCAAACACGTGATTTGATGAAATTCCTTAATAAAGATAACACTAATTAAAGTTTAAGGCGAGATCATCTGGATTCTGAACAACTAAAGGACACAGCTTGAATTAAGAGTTTCTTGTTTCCACTGGTAACCATGATGCAATCAGATGTCCATTTCATTAGTTGTCATGAATTCAAGATTCTTTTGAAATCTTGAGATTGGCATCAATCAGGTGCGGGCTAAAATAATAACAGTAGGTCTTAAATAATGTCTGCGACAAAATACAAATCAATAGTAGACCATATGGTATGAGTTAACACTAAATCTTTCAATAGCAGACCATGTCCATGAAATATATATTGTTTTGTTTGAGTGACTTATTAGTGCTCAGAATCGCATTTGATGTCAAATATTCATCTTTTTTGTTTGAGATATGATTTTCTTAGTGCTCAATATCAGATTTATTCACACGGAATCAATATTTTTGTCTTTCTTCTTTCCAGTTGAATACACAAGAAGGGTTGGAAGGTAATTCTGCGGCTGGAACTATAAAAAACGTCTCAAGAGGCTTTGCCGCATTGATGATTCCTTTAACTGCAACTTTCCCTAAGGTATAATATGCACCTCAAATCCTCAATCTTTTGTCTGCCCATCCATCATATATGAGACATGTTACAACTATATATTTAAGTGTTTTTTTTAATAACATTTTTTTGAGATGCTGGGCTCATATCATTGTTAGTTTTCTGGATCTATATTCAACTCTGATATTGTATCATAAGATGGACCAATTGAAAGCGTGAAATTATATATAGAACAACCGAGTAGAAAAATGGGAATGTGAAAAAGTTGCACTAAGGATCAGATTCATATGCTGCTTCAGTCTATTTGCTGTGGAGTCAATCTTGTACACATTACTGATGTTAATGGGACGAGCTGGGTGGTTGCTTGAGCACGTAAGAATCGAGGGTTACAATCAACATCCTGTTTCACTGATTTGTTACTGACTCTAATTGATTTATTCCCTATCCAAAACACATATATCTTCATCAGGTTACCGATTCTCAGGAACTGATTTTAATCACTCTACTTTGCTTACATTGCTTCAAATATAAACCCCTGTTGATGATATCAAGTTGTCATGTGATCGTCCAAGTGAGTCTCAGAGGAACATAGTTAGATGCTCCGCTGCGGAGATGGTAGGTTTGTGAGAATACATATATGGAAGACTACGAGTGGTTAGCTATAGATCTATTAAGATGAAGACATTGTGTGAGTCGATGCTCTGTTATTGAACCAACCAGAAGGGAAACCCTTCTACCCCAAATCCACCATTATGTGACAAGCAATACTTCAAACACCATAAGTGATTTATCACTGCACCATTCAGTCAGTCACGGTATTTGGTTAATGCTTATTTGCAAAATAAGCTAGGTTAATGAAAGCTACCACAAGCGAAAATTCAAGAATAAGCAAAGGGAAATTGACAATGTCAATTAAATCAAGAAAAAATAAAGCAAATTAAGTAACCGGACTCCTTGTCAGGTTAATGTATCTTTGTTACCTAGAACTCTATGTTGGTAGTTTATTTTTCACAAACATCATTGATAATGTTGAGCTAATTCTTATTGCAATACAGGTTAAATTTCATGAACCCGTCCTGTTCGTTACTCCAATATAGTTAACTCAAGAGTTATTGAAACTGTGCTGTTAATCCTACTTAGAACAACCCATGCAGCAAGAGTAGATTGCCCAGTTTTTACTAGTTAACGATAAAGTAACAAAGCGGTTGTGGGTGCAGAGGATTAAGAACACAAGAATCTTAGGTGAGGGAAGACATATATGCTCTTTGATCATTTGAGGATGACAATGGTAGGCGCCTAGGTGGCAGAGTACATTGCCTTATTGTCCTTTGAAGCCTTTATAATTTTGGGCTGTACTATACTCCTTCCACCCATTAGGTTCTCACCATTTTATTTCCCTCTACCTCAAAAGCTTCTTATCATTTCTACCTTAAAAATTGTATTATTTGTTTTTTTCCATCGGGCACACTGCTTATCTAATGGTCAAATATGACAATCCAACTTTATCGAATTTTGGCATTACATTATTTATGGGACTACAGGTTATCTAATAAACAGATAACCCAACTTACTCTATAAGAAATGAGTGGGATAAAGAGGGAGTGTGTTGAAGTCTTCCTAAAAAAAAAAAAAACTCTCCCTATTCCTTTACAAGTTTCTCTTGTACTATACACTGATTTTTCTGAAAAAAAAGAAAGAAAGAAGAAAAGCTACAAAATTTTTTAGTTGTATTTATTTTATGGGGAATGTTTAATAAGATAATGAATACTTAATAAGATAATGACGATTTAAATTGATTAGGTTAAAAAACCTTATAGTTTACTAATGGAGTAATGGTGAACAGTTTCTCAGACCAACCATAAAGCAACATGAGAACTCTAATGTTCGATGTTGAATAGAGGGAGTAACAAAAAACTTTTAAGAGACTAACTTTCAGGGTGTAGTCTCGTGTGAGACCGTCTAGTAGTGATACCAAAAAAGACGGATAAACATTAGGGTTATTTTCGAGGACATGGGAGGTTTACTTAAGGGCACCGGTGCATTTCATTGGAAAAACAACTATTTTGTTAACATTGACGTTTTACTTAATAACATCATAGTTTTTCTTAACACTGTTCGTCGGTCTTTTTAAGTTAATGACAGATAATCTCTCACAACACTTTGCTGTTTTACTGATAGTCTGATAGACCAAACCTCAATTGGTTGGGGCGTGTTGAAAAGTGTGGGCCTTGACATCGTGTATTAAAAGATACCATGAGACCCAAGTTTAGATTTCATAAGAAAGTATCACATATTATTATTATTATTTATTATTATTGTTAATAATAATAATAAAATAATAATAATAATAATAATTATTACTATTATTATTATTATTATTATTATTATTATTATTATTATTATTATTATATTGATCGATATTCGTTTGGCATAAATTTAGTATTGCTATGAAGTTTCAGCTTATTTTCTCTTGTGATTCTTTATCATCAAGTATGCTCTTTCAGTTTCAGTCTTAAGCAATAGTCATTTAACTTGATTCAATCTGACTGTAATGCATCTGCAGGCTATATTCTGTTATTGGATAACATCCAACTTCTTCTCGCTGACATATGGATTAGGTGAGTCATGTTATTTTGTTAATGATTAGTTGTATCGCCTAAAGTATTTTGTTTATTCTCCATTCTCGGCCTTCCATGTTTAGTTTTTTTCTCCCTGTTTTAGTTTTACTTGATAGTAGGAGCATGCGGTTATCTGTGATATTGCAAAATTCAATCTCGTACGAACTAAGCAACTCGATCTTCCTACATCACAGAAGTTACAAACGGTAATAGAAGGAAAAAAGAGAGAAAGACTAAAGAGTAAACAAACATTGGCTTTCAGTTTTCTCAAAGTAATCTCAGGGGGTGTGAAAGTAAAAATAAAAAAAAAGAAGAGATTGCGAATACCCGATTATTATTTCTTTCACGGGAGAAGTCCTCTTTTTCAAGAATGTCCTGGTCTTTATCATCCTACTCGTCTCAAAGTAATATTTTTAATGACAAAGTTCACCAAGCTTTTTAACATCAAAGTGAACCAATATAGAGTGGTCAAAGACTGATATGCGGTATTTTTCGCAAGCAGTTCTTTGGGAATTGATGATAAAGGGTCTCAAATTCAAAGTAAGCTCTGTGCACGAGTTTTAAGATAATGTGAGGTGGAATGAATAAAAGTATGAAAGAATGTTTAAATTATGAGAGATGATTTCACTTAAAGGTATGAGAAGTTGTAACCTATCAAAGAGAGAAACATTTGCAATATTTCAAGCAAAAAAGCCCAAAACTTGGGCATTTTCCATCCTTAGCATAGTTACACGGTAGACTTAAGTAGTTTTACCTGCCGGATATTACTATTTACTCATCTTGTGATATTCCATCTAAATCTGTTCTTTATTATCCATTTGTACTCAGTGTTGAAGAGACCCGAGGTTAAGAAGTATCTGAACATTCCAATCCCAGTTGTGCCCGATTCATCAGTAAAGTCACCTTCGAGCAGTCCAAAATTGGGATTTTTTGAGAATTGGAAGAAGTTCGCAGAGACCCAGGCAAAGATTGCTGCTGCCGCAGAAGCACAAGCACAAGCACGACAGGCATCTCTGCCATCAACACCTGAAGCAACAGCAAAACCTACAAGTGAAAGAATATCTTCTTCATCTGTTCTTAGACAAAGGATTAAGACTCTAGAAAAAGAAGTTAAAGGAAGGAAGAAAGGGAAGAAGAGATGATCGATATATCATGTAGCAGGTATGAGGTACAAGATATATACAAGTTATAATACCTACACCAATTACTTTTGTTTGTCATGTTTGTTGTGCCAACAGAGAAAAATAAAATCTTCATGGCATGAATAATACACATTTTTTTATTGTAGAAGGTGTGTACTAAAATAGGTGAGGTTTTTGGTAGGGATACGAATAGTGTACTACCATTCTGCCGGGAATTTTAGGTTTCGGCTACACTGCATTGCCATCTATAACATGAGTCGCGAGATCTCTAGATATTATTCACAATTCTGATATACCTTCATCTATGATTTATGCTAACCATTTACTATATATTTGTGCTGATGGAATTATTTGCCTTCATGTATTTGCTTTGTTAATGATGTGGAGATGGTTGTATCGTAATTTGTGCAGTAAATGCTTGTGCTTCCACCTCACTTCTGATTGCTGGATGTGGTTTATATTGTGGCATATATTGTGGTAATTGAGAGAGAGAGCAGACATCCCTGATCCGAGAGATCATGGGTTCGATCCCCGCAATGGGTGATTATTTCTCCGGAATGGATGATATTTTCTTTGTATTGAAGTTTGGAGGGTATTTCGTTTATTATTAGTTAGAAATCCGTAAAACGATTGTAATTGTAATAGTATATATCAAAAAAAAGAGAGAGAGCAAATATAATAGAAGACGAAAAGCTTGATAACGAAAATAATAAACAAAATTCTAAATTCAATAACGGATAGATAAACTATAAAAAAGAACTAACAATCCTAAAATTTTAGTAGTAGATATAATTAGACCAACGCAGTGATCAAATAAAAAAAGTACATAATAACTAAAATTCCTACAATACTTGAAGTAATAAAATAAAATAACTAAAGTGGGCTTTTCTATTCTCAGGTCGGTTTGAAACCGACCTGAACGCAGGTCACCGTTAAATAATCACCACGTGAATTTGGTTCGATCTCCTAAATTATATTATATGTAATTATAATCAAACAATTATTATATTTAAGCGTATTTTATACAATTCATAATTA
>JAYMSL010001663.1:0-16404 GCA_036897195.1 Plantago coronopus
TTTTTCTTTATGCTCCAGTACAATTGGGCCAAAATACCACATTGTTGGGCTCGAAAACACGCAATTATGCCCCCTTTTCAGATGGTTTGGCCCAACATGTGGTATTTTGGGCCCTTTTTCTGGTATGTTAGGCCCAATTATTTGGTATTTAGGCCCAATTCTTATTTTTTCGTACCTAAAAATAGCGGGCGCGTTTTTCAGTGCTCTTAATCACTTGGACTGCTTCATATTGTACTGGGCAACGATTGCCCCAAGAATTTATACTTAAAAGTGGTGTATTTGAATCTGGACCATCAGTTCTCAAAACTTGTCCAGATAGTAGATTGGACAATTAAACCTCTATTATCTTCCTTTGGTTCAGTTTTAAAATCTCCATTCAATTTACTTGAAAATCTATGAATTGATTGGGTCTAAATTGAATTGAACTTAATGGACTTGAATAGATCTGAATTGAACTAAACTTATTTTATGTATAACTTTGAACTACGCAAACTTAAACGGATGAACTGAACTGAAATAATGAAGGTGAACTGAACATACCCATAATCGGCTGATCGGATCTATATGGACAAATTTATGTTGGTTACGGTATTGCAAGAACCCAAAAGGTGGGGTGGTTTATGCAATTTATCCCCAGTTTCCTTTTTCATTTTCAGACAAGACTTTCAGTGGGAAAGATGGAGGGTATTCAAAGGAAGAAAGAGGGGTTTACAAAATGATGCAGTTTACTTTGCACTATTACAGACGCAGTTTAGCAATCACTGAGGAAGACGACTGATTCTATTGCCTATCAAAGCAAAAATGATGCGCGCTCCAACACCGGGGGCACCCAGCCAGTCCCCAAACGTACAGGATATGGACCAACAGAACAACAACTCCCAGCTGCAGCAGCGGAATAACTCTTCAGCTTCTTCTTCCTCTCGACCGAACCATCTACATCCTGCTCGCCTCGCCATCCTTCAGCTCTTCAATGTTTACCTAGGCGTGCGTGCTTATTTATGTGTTTCTTATCTGTTTTCTATTCGATTAACTGCAACTTTCATTTGATTTCTTTCTGAATTTTCAATTTTTGTGTTTACAGAGGAATTCGACTCAGAAATCTGATGATCCGACTAGAGAACCTCCGTGAGTTTCTGTTGCTAACCTTTACTTATTTTATAGTTGGTAAAAATTATAATGAAGTACTGTGTTTTAGTTTGTTGCTTATGTTGGGAGTATTATGGCAAACCTCTACGATTTAAAGTGAATTACGGACTGAGTGGACAAGAATTGTCTAGTAAAGTGTTAGTTAACAGATGAATAGTAACATTAGTAGAGGGTGAAAAAAAAATTGTTTGGATAATAGATGGTGTTTAGTAGGTATTAGTAGGGAATATAATAGAGGTGTAAGAGGTGGGGTATGTGTTTAAGGCAGAGAAGTGTGGGGTATGTGTAAGAGGGTGTAAGAGATGTGTAATAGTGTGAAATGAATAAATATGAGGAATAAAAAGGGGTGTGTTAAGGGGGCTCAACAGAGTTGTTGGGCAAACACAATTTTGGATCCAAAAGTGTGTTAAGGGTCTCCTTAACAGAGTAGAGTGGCTTGCCACTCAGTCCGTTATTTTGTATTGTATTTTTATTGTACATTTATATGATGATGATGACGACAGTTCAGATATTGACAAAATGAGAGATACTGATTTAATAGCAGGTGTGGGAGTGATGTGATGACCATGTGTTTCTCTTCTATTCACTAGGCAGAAAATTCAAGATTTTATGGGAGTTCTGTAGTTACCTTGTGAATATTGGTTACTAGTTACAGGCGAGTTAGTTCCTTTACATGATAGTGAGTTGGAGGTGTTCATTTTCAATTATTTTTGCTGCCTGAGAGGTTTTATAGGCGTAGTAGTTGTGCTTTATGTTTACATCCCGTTACAAGATTCTGATAGATAGATCTTACTGAACCAAATCACAGGAACAAGGCACAAAAGCGGGTTACTGCTATCAACAGAGAGCTTCCTCCCCCTAACGAACAATTCCTCTTAGACTTTGAGCAGCTGCGCAGTCAGTTCTCTGTAAGCTAGTTTCTGTGTGTCCTGCTGTTACTTACAATATAATTACATGGCCATTAATCTCTTGGCTTGATGTTTCTAGGACCAGGAACAAGTGCGATCTGTGACTGAGTCTGTTCTGATAGCTTTGGTCGTTCAGTGCTGTAGTCATGCACCAAGGGCAAAGTTCCTGCTCTTTGCATTACGTAGTTTGTGCAATATAGGATGCATAAACTGGGACACATTTTTGCCGTCTCTTCTTTCTTCTGTTTCTTCAGCTGAGATGTCAGTTGGTAATGGTCAGGTTGCTCAGACAGTAACTACATCGCAGTCAGTGGTCCTGCCACAATCCAATATAATTCCTACTGGGACAAACTTTCAGGCATCAAACCCTGCATCCCCTCTACCTTCAGTTCATGGTATTGGATCACCTGCACAGTCAGCAGCTGAGCTGTCATCTGGTGCCACACTGTCTCCCATAAAGTCGAACGATGCAATCTCCAATGGTCAACATTCAGCGAGGATCAATTTATCAGTCAGAGAAAGTGCTGTAAGCAGTTTGCGTCAGTTATGCTGTAAGATTATTTTGATAGGTCTTGACTCTAATATAAAGCCTGTAACCCATGCCGAAATCTTCTACTACATGCTGAATTGGCTTGTCAACTGGGGGGAGCAGAAACAGCCAGGGAGCGACGAGTTTGATAGCACTAAGTACTGGAGACCAGACAAGGCTGTAGTACAATGGCTTCACAGTTGCTTAGATGTGATTTGGCTGCTAGTTGAGGATAACAAGTGCCTTGTGCCCTTTTATGAACTAATACGTAGTGGCTTGCAATTTATTGAGAATATACCTGATGATGAGGCACTGTTTACACTTATTCTGGAGATTCACAGGAGAAGGGATATGATGGCCACACACATGCAAATGCTAGACCAGCATCTTCATTGCCCTACATTTGGAACTGCTCGACTTTTACCTCAGGCCACTACCAATGTATCCGGTGAACCGGTGACTAACATGAGATACTCCCCTATAACATATCCAAGCGTACTTGGAGAACCTCTGCATGGTGAGGTAATGCCAATCTTTATTAGCTATCTGTGAAATATGCTGAATCTCATCGTTCGTACGGGAATTGAACTTCCTACAACAAAAAATCTTGAGGATCATGAAAAGTGAATCTAGAAATTCATACTGCATTCATGCTGGACTGGCTGGAGACATCATAAAAATTATTATTATTATTATTATTATTATTATTATTATTATTATTATTATTATTATTATTATTATTATTATACATATGCTACAAAGATAATAATTGTTCACATTATTATTATTATTATTATTATTTTTTATTTTTTATTATTATTATTATTATTATTATTATTATTATTAGTTTTTATTATAAAGTGGAACTAAATAAATAAAGAATCAAAGGTCTACAAAAAATTAGTGGGCAGCCGAGAAACAATCTGGGCTCCCACTCTAGCTATAGCAAAACTAATCCTAGCAAAAATAAAAGGAGCAGCCGAGAAAGTTATTATTATTATTATTATTATTATTATTATTATTATTATTATTATTATTATTATATTTATTATTTATTATTATTATTATTATTATTATTATTATTATTCTTATTATTATTATTATTGTTATTGTTATTGTTATTGTTATGATTAGTTTTCAATTAGTCACAACCAGGGGCTGAGCACATCATGTAATGGGTTCCAGTATGACCCACACATAATATTGTCATCTTTAGGCCGGAGCCTTAAAAGATGTTCCTTTGTGGTGTCACCTGAAAGTTCTCGTACCATGTGAGAGTGTGGGTCTACTACTATACTAATATACTCTTCATTGTTCGTGCATGTCCGATGTGGCACGGGGTATTAGAGCTCTGTTCCAGTATAGGCAGTGCACATTAGTTAGAGTTCTGCAGTTTCCATTCAGAGCTAATAGCCAAACATACCTCTGTACCACCCTGTTACTTGATAGTCTCTCTGGGTATTAGAGAGAAGTAGAGAACACTTAATGTGTGCTTGAGTCATAGTGAGATGTTTCTTATATCTATATATACAGTATAAGACAGTTGAAGGCTATAGTTTTGTAGTAAACAAATTATGATTTCTGATCACTGTAAGAGTTGGTTTTGCCCTTTTGGGTTTGTTCGTCTCTTCGGAGATCCGTTGCCTTTTATTTATTCATTTCGTCAATAAACTCCAGAACTTCAGGAAACTTAGTGCTCGCCATATTTCCATATCTGCACTTCACTTCTCTTTCACTTTTTTTTTTTTTTTTTTATTTTATAAACAAAATTCTTTACAGTGTAGATTACGGAAAGATTCATGGGGTTTATAAAAGAATCAGTGTACAATTTTAGAGCAATCCTATTACAAAATACAAAATTTCAAAACACAAATCAACAATGTGAAAGTTCCAAACCTTGATTTTGTAGTATATTTCTCGTTGACATACTTTTGGAGTAGTATTTATATTGAACGGTGAAATACTGGCTTGTTGGCTGAAACTGTTGCTGTTAGTTTATGGTGTGATCAGTGGGATGGTGAAAGAGCAGGCACTGGGGTTTTGCTGTTGGCAACTTAAATTACATCACACCTCTGGAAATTATATAATTAATTGATATAATAGAAGAAACTTAGTACATGAACTTAACACAGGAAAGTGAAATCCATGCGATAGGTAACTTTAAAAGCTTGTTATTTCATGTGATTCATATTGTATTTATTTTATTTTACTTTGTATTTTTCCGAAATGTATCTGAGTAAAGTAAGAAACAGTCCTTGTGTAAGTAGAACATAAGTATCGTAAGTTGGTAGTAATAGTTACATATATAAGAATTTAATACAATTAAAAATCACCTAATGCTCCAAAATAACTTATAGACTTCGTGACACAGCCAAGTTTGTACCAGATGGATCCTTTTTCTCCCCTTGAAATTGGGGGTGTCTAATTGATTTGACAGTACCAAGTCCTTACTTTTAGACAACCCATTGTCCTCTGGGAAGATTCTAAATGAAGAAGAGTTCCAATATTGGGAGAAGTGAGAAATTAGGTTATGGAATCTGATTTGCTTCTTTATTTTTCTGGTCTTTTGTTCCAGTGATGCACAAATATAATGCAATAAGTGTTGCAACTGTAATGCTGAAGTATGTTGGGCAATGTGGACCATTTAAAAAATCTTTTTGTTCTTATAGAGTTGTCATTGTATCAAACTGTAAGCTATTGAGCAAAACATCATATCTGTATACATAGAAGTACTATTGATGATTCAAAGCTATCATTCAACCAAAGATTGTGTAAGCTTATTTTTGACTGTCTGAGGTCATTTGGTTCCCCGGAGAAGAAAGGAAAATTAGAGTATTAGACAAACAAAAAGAGGGGTTGAGATGCTTAGGATGATGTATGAAATTCTTCTGTTAACATTACATCTGTTTCTAAGGTAGTAAGGTGCCTTATTGCGCAGTATCACTCCATCTTATTATTTTCATTATTTGGACTAGGAACTTGCTGCATCAGTTCAGAGAGGAAGTCTTGACTGGGAGCGAGCTTTGCGATGTTTGAGGCATGCTTTTCGCAACACTCCATCCCCTGACTGGTGGAGGCGTGTTCTACTTTTGGCACCATGTCATAGGCTGCATGCACAAGGACCTACACTTGGTGCTGTTTTTACCTCTGAAATGATTAGTGAGGCTACAATTGATAGGATTGTCGAGCTGCTGAAGTTGACAAATTTAGGCAAGATTTCCTTCTTTTCTTATACAGACACACAACATATAGATGTATATACAATCACTCAAATGTAGTGCAACCACTTACAGCCAAACTTATCATATTTTGAGAAATGGCACAAGTATCTACTGCAGTGTCAATCTCATTCAAGCGATTTCTGTATGAAATTAAAATCTCTGACAGAAGTAATGTTGTCGAATGATTAGTAATCGATCTCTAACTAGAAGAATCGTTTGAAGCATATCATAGTAACTAATGATACTAGTGGGAGTGTAATCATGCAAGTAGAAGAGATTTCTGCAACTCTCAAAGCCCTGTGCACCGACTCGTGTTTAGCATTCCTCTGTGGATTTCAGTTATGAAGGAGTCTATATATTGTGTCTTATAAATGCTACCTTTCATTACACTTATATCTTCATCAAACCAGAGTTTTCTTGCATTATACAGTGTACTACTTTTCATTGTTTGATTTATGTTATGTTTTTTTTTTCATTTTCTATTGATGATAATTTGCAGAGACAAATTGCTGGCAGGAGTGGCTTATCTTCTCAGATGTATTCTTTTTTCTCATGAAACATGGTTGCATTGATTTTGTTGATTTTGTGGACAAGCTAGTTTCTCGGCTTCAAGATGGCGATCAACATATTCTCAGGACAAATCATGTCACCTGGTTGCTTACACAAATTATCCGTGTTGAGCTTGTGATGAATGCTCTAAACACAGACTCAAGGAAGGTATTTTTTCTTGAGTGTGCCTTGGACTTGGAGTTGATTTCTCCCCCTTCTCCCAGGCTCTGCATTGCCTTTCTTACTATAACAATATGAATTCTTATGATTCACTGTGAGCCTGGTATAATATTTATTTATAATATTCTTGACATCACAATTCATCAGTTTAAATTTGTTTTTGACTTTTAAATAATATCATACTGCTAGGTGGAGACAACCAGGAAAATTCTTTCATTTCACAAAGAAGAAAGAAGCTCTGACCCTAACAACCCTCAAAGTATTTTACTGGATTTCATCAGCAGTTGTCAGAATTTGCGCATTTGGTCTTTAAACACGTCAACCAGAGAATACCTGAATAACGAGCAGCTTCAAAAGGGAAAGCAAATAGACGAGTGGTGGAGACAAGTAACTAAAGGTAGTATATGCAGTACGCAGGTCATAATGAGTAATGTTGATTCAATAAGATACAGCTGTCCCCCTGTTTTGTACTATTTTTGTACATTGTCATTGCTTTTATTCTCCTGTTTCTGATTCTTGTAAGGTTATTGTTTGAAGTTTCATTTTGTGATGTTTTGGAAAGGATGTTGGTTTATGTGAATTCTGACCTTATCTTCAGTTTATGAGGGAATTCATACGAGATCAAATTGACAATTCAGGTAGGCAAATTGATTTTTCGGAGAAAAAGTGACTGTAGTTTATATGTAGGATTAGGAAAGTGTTAGAGAAAGCATTGTTTATGTAAAAAAGTTTCAAGGCCATTATCGTGTTTTCAACAGAGTTATTATCATTAGTTTTTCTTTATAGTCACTCAAATCAGATGATTTGATTGCAAAGTTAGTGAATCCGAGGACTATGTATTTGCATAGATCAACCTGAATCTTAGTGTGTCAAACTAACTGAATGAGAATATGAGATAGATAGTCCTGGAAATAGATCTGGATGTGATTTATTGCTTTGTAGCTGTTGATTTCATGTTCGTTGGACACTGGACTCTGAGTGAAAAAGACATACATAAACATGTTAATTTCTTTATTGTTCATATACATGCACATTTTTAGTTTCTGAAACTTTTATTTGACTATGCTGCTTTCGACTTTCATTTCAAATATTAGGTGAACGCATCATGGACTATATGAATATGGATGAAAGGTCAATCGGGATGTTTTGGGTGGTGTCGTATGCCATGGCACAGCCTGCCTGTGAAACAGTGATGAATTGGTTAACCTCTGCTGGAATAACAGAGATACTACCTGCAACAAATCAAACTGAGAGATTGATGGTGATGCAGGAAGTTAGCCCATTGCCTGTATCATTGATATCTGGGTTTTCAATAAATTTGTGCTTAAAATTGGCAAATAAGATGGAAGAGTCCATGTTCACTGGACAGGTATGAATTAACACTTTCTTTATTTACTGTTCAGTTTTTTTTAGCATATGAGTGAATGAGGGGGCACTTTTTGATATGCATTCTTCAAAGACAGCATTTGTTTTTTATTTTTACGCCTACGAGTTTGTCTTAGGCAAGATATATGTGTCACTACAAAAATGGAGGCTAGGCAGTAAACCGAAGAGCCGGGGGGTGGGGTGGGGGGAGATTCGATATGCTAATGTGTCCTAATGACTGACTTGCAAACTGAACAGGTTGTACCTAGCATTGCAATGGTCGAAACATATGTTAGAGTGCTGCTCATTGCTCCTCATGCGCTGTTTCGTTCACTCTTAGCGGTAACTTCTATTATTATATTCTCCTCCTATACCTCCTATATGAGTTGAATTAATGTCATATTTGACAACTTATATTGATGTTGGAACATATATTGTGGATGACTGATGATGCTAGCTTCTAAAAATCATTTTGTGGAATGTTGTAGGTGTGTGATTGTCGCATAGCTAATTGACTAATTCTAGTGTAATTTAATTTATAGCATTATATGCCTCTGGTTGACATACTGATACTTGTCACGAGTTGTCTGTAAACTTTCTATTCGCTCCAGATCTGTATGAGTGCTAATGGTTTGACCTTGGTTGATCATAATTTATAGCCATTATATCTCATTACTTATAATTTCCACATGGAATTAGACTTTTCTTTAAAAGGCAAAAAGTGTTGGTTAATAATGGAGCAACCGAGCAACTTGCATGAGATATGTCCTTTCCACAATCCACGGGATGTATGTTTATGATTGGCAGTTGGAGGAATTCGATTTATAGTTTGCTTCCTTGTACGAGAAGAAAACCTGACCTTTGAGGATGATATGGAGCTTGGATTTTTTTGGAAGTATTGGTTAAGTCTTGGTTTCTTCTTTCATTGTTTTATACTTCCTTAGTGGAACCTCTGGAAGGTGAATTTGCCCGGAAATGCACTGGAAGAGTAAACTTCCACCTCAGGCAGCCTTTTCAGTGTTGGAGAAGTTAAGATAAAAGTGTTTATTGCAGACAATCTTAGAAGGCGAGGTATGGATTGGTTCATAATGTGTAGAAAGGTTTGAGAATCAGCTGAACATTCATATCGATACATTGATTTTCCGGCCAATTGTGGACTGATTCTGTTGTTCAATTCTCAAAACCTATTTTGGGTTCTGCCAGAGACAAAAGGATGATTATATTTGGCATGGAGGAGGAAGTTCAAGGATAAAATTGTAAAGTCCTCTAGAATTAAATCCTGGGATGTGTGGAAAGTAAGGAATTAAGGAATAATATTTTGAAGGCACTTGATGTATTTTCCCTGACACTGCTGTAGGCTGTAGCTATGTTTCCTTCAGTGGGCTTTCAGGACTTAAGTTCTTTCTTTATGGCGTTCTGATTATCCTCTTTCTCCAAATAATATTCTGAGATTACCTGTCAAGACAAAGAAGGAGACCCATAACAAACTTGAATCTACCCCTCCCCGACAACACAGACTCCCCTGGAGGAATTTAGAAAATATAAAAATGGATGGTGGTTAGTGGTCCTGGGAGGGATTCCCTTAAATAACTAGTCAAGGTGCTCAGATGCATTTCTTGTGTGCTATTCCTAAACAGAAAAAGAATACAACTAGTCAAGAAAAAATTGCAGAATCCCTTAAAGGTACACTTGATATTAGAATCCTTAAACATAATAAATGTTATGTAAGTGGCATTATTGGAGCCATCATTATCAACTTATTGCTCTTGATGAGGGTGCTAATTGATCCTATTGATAGTTCATGCTATGTTTTAGGAGACCTAAAGAATGCATCTCTTTGTATTTGACTATATGTTTAATAATCTTCTTTGGATCTTTATTATGTGGTGCTTCTTTGGATCTTTATTATGTGGTGCTTCTTTATGCTGCTTACTTACAAGTGTTGTTGTAGCTTGTGATTTATTTCTGAGTTTAGCAAGAAAAGCTTTTTCTTGGATCTGGGCATGCATGTTGACATACAAATTTAATCCTTGTAGTTGTTTTTGAAGTGTCTATTATATTGTTCCTGCTTTCTTATCATACTTCCTTGGCAGCTACTGGCCCAGAGGAATCAAACATCGTCAAGCAAACCCACTGCTTCTATTTTAATGTTTGAAATTCTGAACTACCGCTTGCTTCCAGTTTACAGGTGCCTTATCCTATTTAGTTGTTTTGTTTGTTGTGTTATTGTTTGCTGTTGCAATTTTACTCTTACTTATTGGACTCGGAGGTGAGGCCACAGGGACGACTATTAAACCACATACATATGTATATGGCTTTGCATGCAAGGATATGAAGTAAATTATAACTTCATCTCAAAAGAATAAATAAACTAAAACTTTGCATGCCTCCAATGCCACCAGTTGCTACTAGAGTATGTATGATGTGCTCAAAACTGAAGGAGTGCATTTTCAATCCATTGTTTTACCTTTCAGAGACTCATTTAAGGAAACATGTTCGTATAAAATATTGATATATATGTTGGCGATTATTTAGAATTTTGTTTTGTATTTCTATATTTCATCTTCACTTGCTACATGTTGTCAAGGAGAAAGACGGGGAATCTTATTCAAAATCTGCCTGTTATTATACTTTAATTAAATTTCCTCTACTAGCAATGTTTTTTATCTCATGGTTTTTGTAGGTATCAAGGTAAGAGCAAAGGCTTAATGCATGACATCACGAAAATGATTGCTACACTGAAGGGGAAACGAGGCGACCATCGCTTATTTAGGCTGGCTGAAAATTTATGCGCAAATCTATTACTATCCATTCGAGAATTTTTCTATGTGAAGAGGGAAGGAAAGGTGCAGAATTTTTCTATGCGCAAATCTATTACATCCACCTTTTGTCAATAATACTCCACTTTTCTTTAAACCTCTTTATTTTATAATATAACCTATACCTCTCGATATTGAAAAATTAGGGATTTACGTGGAAACTGATTTCCCAGTTTTGCTTCAATGATGTGTGCTAAGTGCTATATTTTGAGGACTATATTTTTATCTTTCTTCTCTCTTTGCTCGTGTCTCTGAGTTTGTGTTTCTATATAGTTACTATTTTTATGAATTCATGACTTTATTTGCTCATGATCTTGCCAGGGTCCAACTGATTTCACGGAAACTTTAAATCGGATAACTGTAACATCTCTTGCCATCATTATTAAAACTCGTGGCATTGCAGAGGTCGAGCACCTGCTTTACCTACAAACTATGTTAGAACAAGTATTGGCAACTAGTCAACATGCTTGGTCCGAGAAGACTCTTCGTTATTTTCCTTCTATTTTGCGTGATGCCTTGGCTGGCCGGACAGATAAAAGGGGCTTAGCTATTCAAGCATGGCAACAGGTACTTGATCCCTCCCCATTAATGTCACGCTGTTTGTCCCCCTCTCACCTTTTCACACTCAGAGATTGGAGAGGCACATGAATTATAGATTGATTATAGGGCACAAGAATGATGTTTTTGGCAAGTAAATTCGGAGATTGTATGGGATCTAAAGGTGCAAGTGGTGGGGGGGGGGGGATGCGGAAGCCTACAAATGACTTCAGCAACTAGCTTCACTTTAGATCTCATACCCAAGAACTCTGGACTGGATAAATAATGGCCTATAAGACAGATTACTCTTAACCTCTTACATCATGAAGGGCATGGTATTGTTGCCGGTGGAATGTGGATCTTTGAGCCAAGACATTTCACTCACTATAACTGCAAATTATTCGTTAAGGTGGCAGATTGCAACTTGTTTCTTCCACAGATTACCTTTATTATTATATCATTCATTCCAAAGTGACCACGTAAAACAGACACTGAAAACTGACAAAATAATTCTTTGAAATGTTCGGATTGGCACATGCACTCGGTTCCTTTCCTTCCCTTGATATCATATGCCGTGTCTTGGAATGAGAATGCATAGATCCCTTACACCTTTGCCTAAAGATTTCCTCACCCAAGCTTTGAGGAACTCAACCATTCTATTTGTCATAGTTTGATAAAATCGATGAAGGCTCAAACAGAATCCCTGAGAAGATGAGCCAACTAACAATATAGTATAAGTGATCTACAGATTCCCCGTCAGATCTGTACATAAAGAACCACTTTATGATGTACATCCAATAACTTAAATTAACTAAGTTCACAACTTCCCCAAGTTACTTATGCGAAAGCTGCTATAGGAGAAAGATCACTCCGAGTCAGCTTTCCATGAAAAATGGCTTTAACTCACTCTAGCACAGCCGTGCGACTCCACAGTAATGCCCAATCCTTCCTCACAACCATTAGTTCAATCCCACTCCCCAACCCAAACTCACTTCATAATAAAAATTCTAACGCCTCAATTTCCCAGCATGTTGAACATTTTCTAGATTTTAAATTCTAGAAAATTTCATTTTCGGGAATTTCCAAAATTCTCGCTCTAATGCCTCTGGATCACTTGGCGAGCTGGTGTAAAGGAAATCAGACAGGAACCTTCTTTTCCCAATTAACGATCCCCTACCTAACCAATTTGAATGGATCCTTACAACCTAGACCTCATATTAGAACTCCGACCCCTCCTGATAATTCGTACTTATGCAGAATGACACGGCAAGTTTTTATGGATCTCTTTGTGAAGGTATACGAAATGGTAAGTGAGAAGATACGATAGAAAGAGCTCATACAAGCAATCGGTCCGAAATTTATATTTAAACTGTTTCCAACCCTAAACCCTCTTGCCCTTACTACTAATATTTTCCCATTAATTAACTCATGGCGATGGAAATCAACAAGCACCCTCCAATCTACCACCATTCACTATTTTCAATATAATAAGTTTCTCTGGGAAAGCAAACAGTCTGCCCAATCAACAATATGAAATTTATTCTCCACCTCATCCCACACCATTACTCTGTTTACATTTCTAGTTAGTTGGCTAATGACACTGGAAATGGGTACAAGATAGAGTAAGTCGGGTAGGTCGGAGGGATTTTTGTAGAAACAAGACAACTGACATTGGGTAAATTAATTCTCTTTCAGCCCCCTCATGCCTGCTCTCTGTCCTTTCTACAATTCCATCCCAAATGCTATCCTTCAAATCAAGCACCCATTTGAAGATCCCAAGACAAGTCGGAGTTGCTTGACAAATTGTATGCCCCAAAATCCTACAAAAACCTGCATACTATCTTTCATGCCCCACTAGAATAATCTCTATATTGGCAAATTCAATTTCAGAAGAACTACCAAGGCATGAAATGATGTATCTCAAGTTCCTACTGTGGTCAACATTCACATCACAATATAAAAGTCTAAATAAGAGGTAAGAACCCATGAAGTGTTTTTTTTTTTTATCCTGATCGAATAAAAGAAGACTACGAGGGGATGGAGAAACTAATTCCCAACTCCAAAATCCTTCCTGAATAGACAACATTTCCATCACGCTGCAACTCAAAATTGTACCATAAATTGGAAGTTTGGGATTATTAGATTGCTTTTGCTATTGCTCTGTTGTACGTATGTGTTTAATTAAATTCTGCGAGGATTTAATGATTTTGCAAATGTGGATTGCAACTGGCAGGCAGAACAGACTGTGATCAATCAATGCACCCAGCTGCTGTCTGTGTCTGCTGATCCAACCTATGTGATGACTTACATGAATCACAGTTTTCCTCAGCACCGCCAGTATCTTTGTGCCGGTGCATGGATGCTGATGTATAATCACCCTGAGAGCATTAACAGTATACATCTTGTAAGTTTCAAATTATGTGCTGATTTACTCTGAATTCCGGATATTTAGATGTCTATATTTGTCTGTTGTACCTTCGTTTGCCACCATGTCACCCGTGGATCATGTTTGTAAACAGGGCCGTGTTCTGAGAGAATTTTCCCCGGAAGAAGTTACATCCAATATTTACACAATGGTTGATGTCCTACTACATCATATTAACGTGGAACATCAGCGTGGACGTTCCTTGCAGGTTCATTCTCTTCCATCTAGTGAAGTAGTTTAGGTGTATGCCTTTTTAACAATATTTAAGTTTGTTTGCGTGCTATGATTGTGTCCGGAGTCTTAATTTGTATATCTGATCAGGATCTTCTGCTAAAAGCATGTGCAAACCTTGCCTTCTTCATTTGGACCCATGAGTTGCTGCCTTTGGACATTTTATTGTTGGCACTTACAGATCGTGATGATGATCCTCATGCTTTGAGAATTGTGGTAAGTTTTTCATATCTACTTTCTGGGATTTGTGCAGTAAAAGTTTGATAACTTTTATGCATGTGTTATCATGTTATGGGTAACCTTTCTGCTTTGTCAAGTTATGTTTTATATTAACTTAGACAGTAAATGTGTTGCAAACATCCAATACAGTTTAAGCTTATATTTATAAGGGGTTCCAGCTGAAGGCTATTGGTTAGAGTCAGAGTTGGACTCTGAAATATCTATTACTCGTTACTCCTTATAATGCATGCACTCTGGTATAGTGGTGTAGCTTGTGGCTCTAGGTCATTATTCATAATATTGATCACTAATTGGCTGCACTATTAACTATTTTATATGAGCTTAACTTAATCGTTTGCTGTTATAGTTTGTTTTGCTTTGACCAATTACGTTTTACTTGTTATTTATGTAACCCAACCTGACTGCTGTGGGCTTGCAGTTGGACCCTGAATGACCTATGATCCATTTCTCTTATATCAAAATTCATTTTGACTATTCAAGGCTGTAGAAATGCATGTAAGATTCTAAGATGGCATGTACTGATAAAATATTACTTGCAATTTGAATGATAGGGGTTGGTCATGTTGGGTTTGATGGTGTCGGAGCAATAATATTGATAAGGCAAATCATAACAAGGAAATTAATTTCCTTTGAAATTTTTAATTAATCTGGACATTTGGTAAATTTAAAGTTCCAGTTTTGTTTGTATCTACCCCTTGGTAATTATATTTGTATAATTTCTTAAATCAATAAATCTTTTTTCCCTTGCACGGACAATTTGGTATTTTCCTATATTTAATGCTTTGTTTCCTTGCCAGATATCAATAGGGAGAAGAGAGGAAACATGGTGTTAGTTAATAGTGTAATACTTTGCCCCTTCCCACTAATGTTTTCCTACTTTTTGTGGTTTCCGTAAGGAATATGCCTAAAGAAAGAATGAATGGGTATTAAAGTATGGGAGATAAGAAATAATTGATAATGTACTGAGAGGATAAATTAGGATAAAGTATAATATTTTGGGATGAGCAAATAATAATAAGGCATCCGAAAAGGAAAGTGAGCAAAACATTTGTGGGATGGATGGAGTAGTGTTCAAATAAAATGTATTAGTAAGCTCTTTTTGTGTAATTTGCTTATTAAGTTAATGAATGATATTTGATGTATGAGTAGAAGAATAATTGGGCTTGCGTTTTTCAGTTTGCAATATTTTTCCCTTTTGTTTTCTCCCAAACAGATCAATATACTCGACAGCAAAGAACTTCAACAGAGAGTGAAATTATATCTTATGAACCGAGGCCCACCAGAGCACTGGCTTTTTTCTGGAACCTTCAAGCGTACTGATTTGCAAAAAGCCCTTGGGAATCATCTCTCGTGGAAAGAAAGGTAATTTTGATGTTCTAAGCATTATTAATTATATCATAGAATACAGTTTAATTTATTTCCAGACGGTTGTTATGCAGAAGACATCCATTCTGCATACATTTCTAGCTTGGTTTTAAAATAGCCGAAAGGCGTGTTTGCTTATTACGTTTTCAAACTTACGCTTTGTTTAAATAGATCGATGGCTGTGAGTGAGCCACGTCTCGTGGGAATCAACGGTTCCTGTGCAGCAGGCCATTGAGACGGTTGTTCTGTTATGGATTTAAATAGCCGACTTGCCCATTTGGGAGATTTATGCAAGTTTACACAATTCTAGCTCATTCCTTAGCTGTAGCTTATTCTCTCTGTGTTACGTTCATAGCTTCGTTCGTAACAACGGTATGCTCCCTGTTCTGTGTTTTAGGGGAACTTAAAGAGTGGAGAAAAAGAAGAAAATTTGTTATCCTTTCTGCAAATATTGGTTAACTCATTGCTGACTGTATATTTATTATTGTGATGAATCAATTAACCGTTTCTCTTAGAAAGTCTGAAACAGTGCCTCTATTATGGACCAACTCTTAGGGAAGTTAAAAAGATACTTATCCAGATTTTATTATACTAGTTTGATAATGTAATTAGGAATCTCCAGTCTAGTGTAGCTGTCTTTTTGAAACAGCAAATTTAGCAACTACTTTACTCCTATACCACCTTATATCTTCAAATACGCCTACACCGACCTTATAATTCCATGCTCAAACTACCTTATGCCTCCGCCAGGGTTCGAACCCCTGATCTCTCCTATGCTACTCCATCACCCTTACCACTCGGACACCCTTAGTGTAGCTCATTTACTTTTGTTTTGTATATTCATCCCTGCTGTAAGGGGCGCACCAGGTGTATTCAGGCAGGGACCATA